>VDFB02334376.1:0-17567 GCA_007258455.2 Sequoia sempervirens
TTCCCTTAGGATCTTCCGTGATCTAAGAGCCTTGGGGGTGACAAATCCTCCTTCTTTATATTTTTGGTGAACCTGACGTGAACATCCTTGTTTTCATAGATTCATGTGTTGTAAGGCATTTAGCTTTGCGAGCCAATCTACGACCTCAAGATATGTAGCTAGAAAGTGTCATCGACATACAGGAACAAAATATAGGTAGGTCATTGTCTGCAAATTTAGTCACACAATCTTCTACATCTTCTGAGCTAGTTTAATCTGAGTACGTGAACATGGTCTTGTTCACACGTGTCTCTCCTATTGAGAATGTGAGTGCAATGCTTGAACGTTCACCTTGCATGATGAGCCACTAAATAAGGAGTCTTCCCCACTATACATTCTTACCCAAATTAATGACAATTTTGTACCTGGCATCTTGGTTGATCTGATGAGTCAGGTAAATGTGATAACAGAGGAAACTCTATTCATAAATAGTTTACATAAGGAGAGATATGAAGAGTCGCAGACCACTCTCCATACCCATGATGGGCTCTATATTGCCCCTATGCGTGCTATTTCCTTATCAATCTTGGTAGGACTCAAGGTTGTTGATGTGTCATTTGTTGTGATCCCAGAGTTTGACCTATTCAAAGTCAAGCTAGGCATCTCATGGCTAGCCTCTATGAACAACGTCACCTCTGTAGTCCATAGATGCTTAAAGTTCCCCCACGAAGGCATTATGCACTATGCATGTGGTGCATGACACTCGCTATAAACCATTAGTGTCACATGGGGGCTTCTCTTTGGATCACTTCTGGTCCACCCTGGTCGAACCTCTCCCTCTGAGGGGAGATTTGTTATATAAGGTTTATGTTAAATATAAGACTAGGGGCTCAATGCTGAAATTTAGCTATCCAATCTCTCCCTATGTTGTTTCCATAAAGGCTTCTATGATAGCACAACAAGTTCTTTCTTCGGCCCCGTCAAAAGGGAAGAGGAAGCTTGCACGCACTCTAGAACCTTCTCCTCCTACATCTGCTCTACTTGCTTCTACTTCTCATCCTACAATGGCATTCCCCAGTTCTCACTCCTATGCCTCGCATGGGAAATGTGATGGTACCCATGTGGCAAAAGGCGAAGCATCAGGCTTTTTAGTTGCTCATTTTGCCCACGATTCTCGACCCACTGTCTATGGCAAGGGGAAGCATTCTCGTGGGGTTGTTCTTGTATCTTAGCCTTCACGACCTTTGACTGTTCTTCCACCTGTCCCTCGAGAAGAGAACAAGAAGAGGCCCGCTACTGAGGCTCTCGTGTTTGTTTCTCCTCATGTTGTTGTTTATGCTTTTGTGCCTCCTCCTCCTATTCCTGCTCAAGAGACCACCCTTCCATCGGAAATAGTTGTGAAGGATGCTCCTGTAGTCGAGCAACAACCCTAGGTCTCTTCTCAGGTTGTGTCCTCAAGTGCTCATAGTCGATGTACCAGCTTACGTGTGAGCGCAAGTGTAGGCGAGAGGCTCTATTTGCGAAGCATATCGCCTCGTAAAAGACCAAGGGGGGGCCACTTGCCTCTATTTTTGCATCCCCTTATGTTGTTCCACTTTCTTTGTGTCCCTGCTTCAATTCCCATCGCTTTCCTCTTGCTTTCGGCCCCTCTGATGGGTCATGATGATACTCACCCCAAAAAGGTACAAGTCTTCATCGCTCCCTCCATGGAGCCTCCTCTTTGATGTCCCTCTTAGACATCCCTCCTTTCTCACGACCCATTGACATGCCTCATACAAAGGTGGTGTCTTCTGCGGTTGCCTCTAGTTTCTCCTTCGCTTTTGCTTCCTTAGTGGGGATCCCACATCCTCCACTAAAGCGTAAGTTGGAGGATGAACTCACCAACGTCATGGTTGTAAGAGGGGTTCCCCTCCTTCAGAGGTTGTTTATGTCTTGGCTTGCACTATCCTTATGACGGAGGTAGCCCCTGCTTGCCTAAAGTTTGTCACTGCCCCTTTTGTTGAGGCTGACAATGACTCTCAAGCACCTTGTCTTTCTCCTACTAAGCTGACACAAGGCACTCCTGAGAAGTGCATGTTCAACTTGGTGGACGATATCCCAAATTTGTCCTCTATTTTCGTAAAATTGATGACTTTTGTTTCACAAGAGCTTGACAAAGAAGACTTTGAGGGGCCTTCTTCCTTGGTCCTTGTTGCAAGCGAGTTAGAGGGCATTGCCCTTGCTATCCCGCCCTTGCAGGCTCGTCCTCCCTCCCCTTATAATGATCTAGATTGGGAGAAATTCGACCCGATGATTGATGAGGACTAGGGTGGTGCCTCTTCTTTATCTATAGATTAGATTTGTTTGTGTGTTTGTGTTCCCCCATGCTTGTCTTTTTGTGTTTGTGATCCTGCCTAGAGGACCCTTGCTACCCTTGTAGGTATTTGGATACAAACACAGAAATTTGTCATGTACTTTTATTTGTATCATCATTCTTCTATGTGTCATAATATTGCTTTTTGATATTGGGAACAATGCAAAGCATTGGGGGCATTTAGGCCTTCTTCCATGTTCACCCAATTTTTATTTTCACTTTGTCTTCATGTGCTCTTCATGTTCTAAGAACTTTGGGGATTGATGACTATTCATACATATACCATATTATATCTATCTATTTGTATCTATGGATAGTTCTAACCTTGAATTCTCAGATCCCCCTATCTCTTGATTTATTTGTCTCTTCCAGTCTGCTTCTTGATGTTGTGGTTCTTATATGTTGTCCCTTGCATGTGTGACAACACACCACAAATACATCTCACCATGTATCTTGTGCCACAACATCTTTTCCTATCCCTTCTCTCCTTAGGATGTCATGTGCTCCTTTGCGTAGCACACACAACCCTAAGGGGTAGCTATCATGCTTTTCTAATTTTCAATGACAAATTCTTTCAAAAGGATTCCTTGGTGTCAAATTTTCTTTACAATGAATTCCTTGACAAAAGAATCCCTTATTGAAGAATCTATCATTTTCCAAAATGTTGCATTCTCTCAAAAAGGACTCCTAGATGAAATTTTCTTTCAAAAAGGGTTCTATAGAGAAAGAGTGAAAATTTTCCTTTCAAAAAAGGAGCACTTTTTCTAAATGAAAGAGTCTAAAAACTTTCCTTTGAAAAAGGAGCATTCTTTCCGCTGGATTCCTTGATGAAAGATCTTTCAAAAGGATTCCTTGATGAAAGATTCACTTGCGAAAAATGGTGTGTCTTCCAAATGGCTTGTTCCTTCAAAAAGGACCCCTTAGTGTCTTGATGTCTAGAAGGGTTCCCTACTGAAAGAATCCCTTTTGAAAGCCTTTCCCTCAAAAGAATTCTTTGGGTTCTTGTAATTTGTGTCTACTATTTGATATTTGATGTCGTGTGTCTTGGTATTAGACATCTTATATCTTGGCATCTAGCTTGGGGACAACCTAACTGGACCCGCCTTTTCTGTGAGTGTCTTTCAATGCAATTTGCAACAATTCTGCATGCTTATCTATTTGATCAGATTATGTCTTGTGTCTTGTTTGATTAGGTTGTGTCTTATCATGTTGACTTGTGTCTTATGGATGTGTCTCTTTTATGATTAGCTTTTACACCTAACATGTTTTTTTGCAGCGTAAGATGTTTTTGGTGAGATTGTAGTTAGCTTTGCAAGATTGAAGACTTGTGTCATCTTTGCATCTTGGTGGAGCTCCCTCTTTCACATCAAGGTACATTGGATCAGAGATCTGCTTCCTCGACGTTATTAGTATATTCTCTTCAACCTCTTTCTACTTTAGCTCACATACGCATTGACATGTATGCTCACTAAAGTGGGGGAAAAATGTAGTGGTGTAAATTTGCACCTAGGAAAATTTCACATTAATTTACCCTCATTTTAGCCTTACAAGTCTGATAATGTAAATACATGCCACTTTTATCCTGCTTTGCCTACGTGTCCTTGTCGTTTTTGTCGATGAGGGAATTTTTGTCAAGGTCGTGTGTGTGCTGCATAGACATCCTCACACCACGTTGTCGTCATGACAAGCTTCTTGCGTCAGGAAGTAGCAAAAACGTTATCATTCCTTACCACCTACAAATGTAGTGTTCCTTGTCAAATCTTGACTAATGGGAAATGACTACCTGCCTTTAATTTTACCTTTCAAACTCAATTCATTCACTCCTTCACTCTCTCCATTCATTCTTGCAACATTCTTGATCATTCTAACACTTCTCTTGGCTTCTCTATCACTCACTCTTGCTGCTAACAGCTTCCTACTTGGTTTCTACAACTTCTTCTCATTCCAATGCCATTGTCATTATAGGTTCACGAAGCTCTACCTCGGCGTATTAATATTGCTTTCCTTCTTCCTCTATCAACCTTGAGCACTCATAGAAGGGAAGGTGATATTGTGTCCATTTTCTTACTTGCTTGTTTGCATTATTGTTCTTGTAGAGTAGCATCTAAGTTGTCATTGCTCTCTACTTCATTGTGTCCTTTTTATCTACTTCTTTATCACTTTTCTACAATATCATTGTCTATTGGTTGTTCGTGGAGGTGGGAACATCGAAATAAGGACTTGATTGAGGCAAGTTCCAAACACGACACCAACATTTTTCCTATTACTGTGTGTATAGGTTTAGTTCGTTTACTTGGCGCTAGCTGGCGAATTGGACCTTGAATAAGTTGGCGTTCTTCTTTCTTTATCATTTAGCTATTAGACTAGCTTTTATAGTATTTTTCTTGTTGTACTTCGCATTTCCTTTACTTTTCTATCAAATTGCAAAACTATAACATTCAAGTCGTCAATAGACTCTATGAATTTTGCATTGTTGCTCGACCCTTTGTCCATACAGGATACCAATGTGTATATGAGACTCCAATGCAACGTGCTAGAGTACAAATCCCACACTATCATCCTCTGACAGAGAGCTATCTAGTTCATAGTCCAAGACCTATGCAATCTGCTCACCCGTTTCCTGAAAACAGTTGTCATAATCTAAAAGGAAACATAGTCTTGTTTGCCCTCTATTTCAGCTTGTCGTTTCTTCTTTAACTTATTAGTGAGCCTAAGGTAGTTGAGGGTAGTTCGTTCCCTTAGGATCTTTCGCGACCTGAGACCTTGGGGGTGACGAATCCCCCTTCTCTACAGAAGGTGTATGCTTATATTTAAGCATGCAAAAAAAACCTAGATGACGATTTGATTAGATAGTAACAAGTGTTCTAATCTCATGCAATGAGACAACTTGTCCTATATTTAGGACAAACTAATTAATTAAAAAATAACTCCTAAGTTTAGCTTAAGTAATTAAAGTAAAAAGCATCTAATAATTAATTAATTATCAAATAATGACTTATTTACTCCAACATAGTTATCACCCACAAACTGATGGGAAAACCGAGATTGTTAACAAATGGCTAGAAGGATATCTCATAAACTATGTTTCAAGATAGCAAAAATCTTGGGTGAGATGGCTCCATTTGGGAGAGTATTGTTACAATTCTCATATCACATGCCAATCAAGATGTCTCCTGGCCTTGTACGGAATAAAAGCTCCCAACTTCATCAAATTACTATTTGGTGATAGTAGAGCTCCCCAAGCCAAGGATTTGTTGCAACAGAGTAAGGATTTTTTGAAATCCTTGAAGGACAACCTTTAGCATGCCCAAAATCGGCAAAATTTGTATGCTGATCAACATTGTATTGAGTGTGCATTTGAGGTGGGAGACATGGTTTATTTGAGACTTCAATCCTACAAGTAGTTTACTCTCAAGAAGAATGGAGCAAAGAAGTTGAAGCCATGTTTATGTGGCCCATTCAAAGTCTCCAAAAGGATTGGAGAAGTGGCTTACAACTTGGAGCTACCAAATAGTAGCAAGGTGCATAATGTTTTCCATGTGTCACACGTAAAAAAGGTGCTTGGACACAACATTGTTGCTTCTATAGAGTTACCTTTGTTGGATGAGGAAGGGAAGCTTCTATTAGTTCCTGAAGCAGTGATAGATTTCAGGGAGCACACATTAAGGAAAAAGACCACTAAAGAATACTTGGTCAAATGGAAGAATCTACTAATCGAGGATGCCACTTGGAAGAATGAGCAAATATTACAACATCCAAACTTGTAATTGCTTGGGGACAAGCAATTTTTGGGAGGGAGGATTGTAATGTCCCCTTCTCAGTCCTAAATTGTTCAGTGGTCCCATTAGCTTATTTTCAAAGTTCCCATAGGCTAATGGGTAAGGCAAGGGGACTCTAAAGTTCTTGGAGGATGCAGTGGTGGTAGTTCATGAGTTATACTGTTGGCTTTGAGCTCAAGGGATGATACTAGTCTAAACGACACTCTCCGCAGTGTTTTCAAACTATTGGGGTGTTCTCCAAACTTCTTGGAGAGCACGTTTATTTTTAAATAGTAAGTCACCAAATCAACTTCATTCAATCATCTAGTGCTTCAGTATCTCATTGGTGCAATTAGAATTGAATTTTGAGGTGTTTCAAAATTTCTCATCATTTGGGGTAAAATATTTTAATATTTCACTTAAGTTATAATGTTTAAATATTATTTTCATAAGTTAGATGATATAACTTTTGAAAAGGAAAAAATCACCTCAAAGTTGGATTCCTAAGGAGAAAGAGGGGGTTGTTGCATTTTATGAGGAATATTATTATTTTTAAAAGGCACTTTCGAAAAAAGTGGATTATTTTATAATTTCAAATTGAAATTTCTCCCTCCAAAATGTTAGTGTTTTGTAGTAGCGGGAGGTATTTTTCTTAAAGAATAATTTATTCAAGGCAAGTCGGCCTTTCTATTATAAAACAAATAATATGTTTTTTAGGTCGGCTCAAGAGGAGAGCTTTCCTAGTTTGGTATATAATACAGATAGAGTCTCCACATTAGGCAATCAATTCATTCCATTTCTAAATTCGACTTCCTTCAGCAGCAGATTCGCATTCAAGAGGAGTAGATTCGCTTATAGAAGAAGAGTTGATATTTTTGTGTATATGAGGAATTTACACTATCTTTAAGTGTTGATCTATTGTATGAGATTCGGCCTTTCTAGGGCCTGATTCTGAGTGCTATTTCTGCACTTCTATTTCTGATTTATAAGTGAATAAATTGCTGGGTTTTTTCTCCCTCGAGTAGGAGGGTTTTCCCAGGATAAAATTTTGTGTTCATAGTTCTGTGTTTACTTTTCTGCTTTCTGTTAAATCTGATTTAAAACTAACACAAAAATCTATAAAAGGAGGCGTGGGGTAGCTCATTGGGTCATGTTGAGATTTGATAACGAAGTGCTACTAGTATTTTATGAGGAATATTATTATTTTTAAAAGGCACTTTCGAAAAAGGTGGATTATTTTATTATTTCAAATTGAAATTTCTCCCTCCAAAAACCTATAAAAGGAGCGTGAGGTGCTCGTTGGGTCATATTATAATGTCCGGTGCTCGCTTCAAAAATAAAGCCAAGTTAGGACATATAATTTATTTTACCAACACATCATTTTATTAATGTAACTTACCTTGAAGACCTACTTACATGTATTATAATAAGCACATAATTCCTTGTTCATGATTAGATCATTTCAGATTGCACATTTTAAGAATAAGACAATTAAATGCATTATCATCTAAGGCATAAACTAACATGATCAGATATGACTTCTTACTCTCGATTGGAATAGATCTTTACCTTGTCTCCTCTTTCCTAACCTCATTGGACGGTAGATTTACTGTGCAAAGGGCACATGAATGATCTCAAATTCGACTCCCTCAAGGTGTTCCACCCATCTTGGGACCGTCCATCAATGGATAGATTTACTAGCCTTTCCCTCCACAAACTCCCTGTCCTTATTGAGTGCTTAGCGAAAGGGAACTTTGGCACGAAGTCTATCCTTCAAGGTAAAGTCATAGAAGCTTAATGAAACTCAATAATTGCGGTACGCAACATTATTGGGTTATAGCATTTATTAATCTTCATATTGCCTTCTTGGTGTAAATGTTAAACAAATCTTTAATCAAATTGGGAGACTAAGGGACTTATGAAAATTCTAAGTGTAAGAATACTACTCAAACTTCTATGTTCAGATTTTCAATTTCCAGATTTGAATTTCTTATTTTGAATGTGCTGATTGCAGAACATTATTTGATTTCTATGTTTGCATATCAAAGAAGGATCCGCCATAAATAAGAGAGGAGACCCGCCCCTAAGAGGCACGTCTCATGAGAGGACGTGTCTCCACAAGTGGAGACACGTCCACTCATGGGACGTGTCCCTTAGGGCACGGCTTATGATAAAGTCATTTATCATTGTTTAGTATAACTCATATATACCCTTCTACAAGGTGGCGGATGAGTAAGTAAATTCCGATTAATGAAATGCAGAATATAACATCATATATATAATTCGAATTTTATATGTATGCTCATAAATTCGATTAAATGTTTTTCCAGAAATATTTCAATATAAATGATAAACTTTGATCAAGTATGAATGACGATGATGCTTACAGCAATCGTTATTCATATCTGACCGAAGCTATCATTCATTAACACTCCCTCTTAGCTAGGAAAGATATTTCAAATCAAATAAGTAGAGATATCACCTTAACACGTGATATCTAAGACATGGTATGATTTCTCAATATTGTCAAGTCACATGACATTCTTCATAACATATCTTTATTATGGTATGTGCACTGACATCAAGTCACATGATGTCTACCATAATTCATGGAATATCCATGGATATAAATATCCACCATGATTCTCTTAAGGGATCCTGGCCAGTCTACAAATGATATCCAAGTCCCTTGTTATCAATCCAAAGTGTCAAGAGATACTATCATGACATGTCCACCAGAGATAGTCTTATGATATCTATCGCGATAGTTTATCATTGTAAGAATGCCGTCCTTTACAATGTCAAATACAAATTAACTCATTAAGAGGAATTAGTGCACCGGCTAATGGCCACCGCGAAGGAAGTAGACCCATAAAAGTCATGGAGTCACACACGCATGACAAAGAGTTTTACACATTATTTATCTTTATATATTAGTACAATTTATAAACAATTTTTTTTTTTTCAAACATAAATAACAAATTACATTTCAACCATACCAAGTTTCTTCACAGTGCTCTACCTTTATTCAAAGAAGCTTGGTGAGAATGTCTGCGATTTGATCATTTTCCTGGCCCAAAGTGGTCTTTTTCTGCCGTTGTCATTTGTATTCTCATTTGAAGTAGAAGGAAGTTCATGTGGCATTTCATCAAGATGCTCCCTCTGAATCTCAGAAGCAGGTTCCATTTCAGGTACGCTAGGGGAATAGGTTTCTGTCTCACTAGAACTTTTTTCCCTCTTGAATGCAATGTCTTCTTCAAAGATGACATCTCTGCTCAATTCAATTTGTTTCTGCCCGGGTATGAATATCCTGTAGGCTTTGGAGGTTTCACTATAACCCACAAATACTCCCTTCTTTCCAGAAGGTTCTAGTTTGAATCTCTTCTCTTTGGGCACATGTATATAGACAGGACAGCCAAAAATCCTAAAATGACTAATGTCAGGTTTTATGCCGGTAAAGGCTTCTTCAGGAGTTTTGTTATCAAGATGAGAGTGAGGACATCTATTTTGGATATAGACAACAATCCTAGAGGCTTCTGCCCAGAAAGAAGTTTCAATGTTTTGGTCAAGCAACATTGCTTAGCAGCTTCTACAATGGTTCTATTTTTTCTTTCAGCAACCCCATTTTGTTGAGGGTTGTAGGCAACTGTGAACTCCCTCTTAATTCCAGCACTCATGCAGAATTCCTTAAAAATCTCAGAGGTGTATTCTTTCCCATTGTCTATCCTTAAGGTTTTTATTTTCTTTCCAGAGAAGTTTTCAGTAAGGGCTTTGAACTCTTTGAACCTTTTAAGGATTTCTATTGACTCTTTACACTTAAGGAAATAGATCCAGGTTTTCCTAGAGAAGTCATCTACAAATATGACAGTATAGAAATCCTGCTTTAGAAGGTACAGACATGGGTCCACATAAATCAGAGTGAACCAGTTCTAACACATTAAGGGTTTTACTCAGGCTATTCTGAAAGGATCCCTTTGTATTCTTTCCTAGGGCACAACCTTTACAAGTTCCCTCATGAGATGGTTTTAGCTTGGGTAAGCCTGTAACAAGTTTTTCCATAGAAGGTAGGGCACGGAAATGAAGGTGTCCTAATCTTCTATGCCAAATTTCATTTGTATCAACAATGTCAAGGGTAAGGGCTTGTTTAACCTCAGTGTATAGTTTGTAAAGGTACCCTTGTCTTATGCCTATGGTTAGAGCTTTCTTGATAGATGAGTTCTTAGGCCATACTAGAACTTTCCCATCCATAAATGTAACTCTGTAACCATTGTCTTCAAGGGCAGAGATGGATATAAGATTTCTCTTTATTCCAGGTACAAATAAGACTCCAGTGAGTTGCAGAGAAACCCCAGATTTCAACTTGATGGAACACGTTCCAACCCCTTTTACAGGGTATGCAGAATCATCCCCGATGGTTACTTCTTCATCAGACTTTTCAGTCATAGAGTCCAAGTGTTCTCTGAACCCTGTGATGTGTCTGGAGGAACCACTATCAATTACCCAATTTTGAGTGTTGTCAGATACTTGACTAGAAAGGGCTGTATAGAACACAAAGTTCTCAGATTCATGATCTGGGTTTGACTTTCCTACTTTGGCAAAGGATGCTTGTTGTTTAGTTCTATCAAGGCATTTCATTGCATAGTGGCCATACTGATCACATCTAAAGCATTGTACTTGAGAGATATCTTTCTTCTTATAAGATTCCTTTCCATTGGAACTTCTCTTTCTTTTAAAAGATCCTCTCTTGTAGGAGTTTTTCTTACTCCTCTTATTAGATGTTGTGTGGAGAACATGAATGTCTTCATCTATGTGTTTTTGTTTATTCTCTTTTGTGGAAAGTCTTGTTTCTTCTTGAAGGCAGTCAGTTCTTAGCCTGTCAAACTTAGGGAGTTTAGATCTCGCACTTATTCCTTGAACAAATGACTCCCATGAGTTTGGTAGGCCTCCTAGTGCAATTAGAGTTAACTCTTTGCTATCAATCTGATATCCAATTGTGGATAATTGATCCCTTAGTTCAATAATCCTCATGAAGTATGCATTAATGGACTCTCCTTTGTTTATTTGTGCATTGTTGATTTGCCTTTTTAATGCAAGAGTCCTGCAGGTGTTGTTAATCTCATAGGTACTCTCAAGAGATTTGTACATATGGTATGCAGTTTCATGTTTTGCTAAGATAGGCACTATATGATCCCTAACTGCATCTACTAGAATTTTCATGGCCTTTTCATTGTTTTCAACCCATTGAGTTTTCTCAGGTTCAGCCTCTAGTTCCTTTTTATTTTCTTTCACAAGTGAGTCTAGTTTATTCTCTCTAAGGATCATCATGATTCTAAATTTCCATGATGTGAAGTTGTCTGCTCCTGCAAGGCGATCTTCAAATCTGATCACACTTGACATTATGAAGAATGTGATGTGAATTCAATTTTAGAAAATACGAATTTTCTAGAGCAAACTGATTTTAGATTTGTTTTGGATTCACACAACTTGGCTCTGATACCATGTAAATGTAAACAAATCTTTAATCAAATTGGGAGACTAAGGGACTTATGAAAATTCTAAGTGTAAGAATACTACTCAAACTTCTATGTTCAGATTTTCAATTTCCAGATTTGAATTTCTTATTTTGAATGTGTTGATTGCAGAACATTATTCGATTTCTATGTTTGCATATCAAAGAAGGATCCGCCATAAATAAGAGAGGAGACCCGCCCCTAAGAGGCACGTCTCATGAGGCCGTCTCCCATAGAAGCGTAACTTATGATAAAGTCGTTTATCATTGTTTAGTATAACTCATATATACCCTTCTACAAGGTGGCGGATGAGTAAGTAAATTCCAATTAATGAAATGCAGAATATAACATCATATATATAATTCGAATTTTATATGTATGCTCATAAATTCGATTAAATGTTTTTCCAGAAATATTTCAATATAAATGATAAACTTTGATCAAGTATGAATGACGATGATGCTTACATCAATGCATTCATATCCACCCAAGCTATCATTCCATTAACAATAGGGTTTATAAGTCTTTAATAATTTGACATACACTTATGTATTGATCACAAATTGTATCACTTTGTTACTCTATGCATTCCTATTTCATATTATCTTAATTTGAAACCACAGATAGGAGTGTTTATAAGCATTCATTATTACAAATTCGAATGTAACCTGATGATACATATATGTATATGTTTGTTGTCTATAAATGTGTTATTAGCATGTGTAAACTTATCCCATTTGTATTGGTATAATTCCAAGTTAATTCAGTTTTGATTGTTTAAAGCATATATTGTATATTGAAGAGGATATTAGTTTCATTATTTTACAATATCACTGCCATAATAGAAGTCATCGATTCATGATTCTTTAAAGAACAAACAATGGTAGAAACTACTTACCTAAGTACTGCAACTAAACCAATGCTTATTCTAAGGCGGGCTTCAGAAGTTTTTGGATGCTATATCTTATCTGATCATCTTTTCTTTTTACATGATTTCTTGATTATTATCATGCTAGGTCAGAGACCGATCTTTAGAAGGGACACGTCTTTTTGTTGTATGTTGATCGCTTGGAGAGGACGCGTCCTTTCTTCAGTCACGTCTCTTGCAAGGCCCAGTGAACAATGAGTGATTTATTAAGGCCGCTTACTAATTTTAAGAATTATGTTTATTGTTGTTATAATCTAATAAAATCGTCTCTCAAGACAATAAAAATATTTTCAATCTTTTAATTATTTATTCAATCCTTCATTATTTAATTATAGCCAAGGAAAAGATTGTATTATGCTAGTCAATTCATAATAATTTTTCTAATGTTTGTTAGTCATGATTTCTAGGGTTATGATAGTCCGCCCCTCCCGAATTTGCTTGTCCTCAAGCAAAATTCAAACTCGGATGTTTCAAAATCTCTTCACTTTCCCAAGTAGCATCTTCCTTAGGTAGTCCTTTCCATTTAATCAAGTACTCGAGAATAATTTTGTTCCTCAACTTTTTCTCCCACATGTTTAAGATCGTTTCAGGTTCCAAAACGAGTCTTCCCTCGTCATCAAGGGGTGGTAACTCTACACATGGAGTAACTTGTTGCCCAGGAACCTTTTTAAGTCTGGACACATGAAAGATATTGTGAATCCTGCTATTGCTAGGCAATTCCAATTCATAGGCTACTTCACCTATTTTCTTGAGAACCTTGTACGGGCCATAAAATCGAGGTTTTAACTTCTTTGCACTGCTTACTTTAATTGAAGATTGCTTGTAGGGTTGGAGTCTTAGAAAAACCAAATCTCCAACTTCAAATGTTCTTTCAACCTGATTCCGATCTGCATAAATTTTTTGTTGATTTTGAGTATGATGAAGATTATCTTTGAGAGCTTTCATTATATCCATGCTTTGTTGTACGAAGTCAATGGCACCTAACACTCTACTATCCTGAATGACTAAGCTTCCAAAGGTAGTTGCTTCATACCCGTATAGAGCCTTGAATGGGCTCATTTTAATGGACATATGAAATGTTGTGTTGTAGTAGTATTCTCCCAAGTGCAACCATTTGACCCAAGAGTTTTGTTGACTTGTAACATAATTCCTAAAATATCCTTCCAACCACTTATTCACAATTTTTGTTTGCCCGACGGCCTGGGGATGGTAACTAGTACTTGGAGTAAGATTAGTACCGGTGAGCCGGAAGAGTTCTTGCCAAAACTGGCTGAGGAAGCGGCTATCGCGATCATTGACTATATTTTGTGGTAGACCATGCAACTTGAAGACTTCCTTGAAAAACACTTCGACTATTTGAGGTGCTATGTATTTGGTGGATATTGGAAGGAAATGAGCATACTTAGTTAACCGATTCACCACCACAAAAATGCAATCCTTCCCTTGTACTTTAGGCAATCCAATGATGAAATACATTGAAATACTCTCCCACTTTTGGTCTGGAATAGGTAGTGGCTACAGTAATCCTGCTGGATGGTTTAGTTCTACTTTATTCTTCTGGCAAGTCATACATTCTTGAACATGTTTTCCCACATCCTTTTTGAGGCCTTTCCATGAATATCGTTCCCTTACTTGCTTGTAAGTTTTATAATATCCAAGGTGTCCTGCTAAGGGGGAATCGTGGTATTCCTTCAAAATTTTCTCCTTAATCTTGGAGTGAGGCACAAGGAATATTCTATCTTTATACAAAATGATATCTTCCACTACCTTAAACTCGCTATTGGGTGCATTTCCTTCAAGTATTTCTTGAGCCTGTGGATCCTTGGTATATTCTGCAATAATGTCATTCCTCCAACTTTCGGTGATGTTGCTGATAGTATTTACTTGTGGGTGCCTAGACAAGGCATCAGCTACCACATTATTAGTTCCTTTGACATATTCAATATCAAAATTGTAAGCTTGTATTTTGCTTACCCACTTTTGTTGGCGGTCGTTCAAGTCCTTCTGATTCATAAAGAATCTTAAGCTGTTATGATATGTCTTAATATTAAATTTCCCACAAACCAAGTATTGTCGGAATTTGGCCAAGGCATGCATGATGGCCAACATCTCTTTATCATAAATGGAATAGTTTCTTTCAATTTTTGTAAGTTTGTGGCTTTCAAAAGCTATTGGGTGTCTTTTTTGCATAAGAACTGCTCCAATTCCCTCCCCTGAGGCATCACACTAAAGTTCAAATGGTAGGGTGAAATTTGGTATTGCTAAGACAAGACATGTACACATTTCCTCGAGTTTTTTGAAAGCCTCTTGTGATCTTTCATTCCACACAAAAGCCCCTTTCTTGGTTAAGTTTGTAAGTGGGGCGGCTATCCTTGAGAAGTTCTTCACAAAACGTTTGTAGTAGCTACAAAGCCCCAAAAAACCCCTGAGTTGAGTTAGGGTCTTTGGTTTTGGCCATTGCTTGATGACTTTGATGTTTTCTTCATCAACACTGACTCCTTGGGCACTGATCTTATGCCCTAGATAAAGGATCTCATCTAGGCCAAATTCGCATTTTGAGGCTTTGGCATATAATGATTCTTATTCCAATATCTCTAAGACTTCATCAATGTGCTTAAGATGTTCCTCCCAAGTCTTGTTGTAGATTAATATATCATCAAAGAATATCAGTAGGAATTTCCTTAACTGCTTTTTGAAAGTGTGATTCATACATGACTAGAAGGTAGTAGGGGCATTTGTCAGCCCGAAGGGAAGAACCAAGAACTCAAAATGTCTATAGTGGCATCTAAAAGCAGTTTTGGAAATGTTTTCCTCCCTCATTCTTATTTGATGGTAACTTGATCTTAAGTCAATTTTGGAGAAATACCTTGCACCATGTAGTTCATCTATGAGTTCATCCACTCTAGGAATGGGGTATCAATTCTTAATGGTCTTTTTATTTAGAGCCCTATAATCAATACACATTCTCATGGTTCCATCTTTATTTTTAACAAGTACGACTAATGAGGCAAAGGGTCTTAAGCTAGGCTGGATGTGCCCCATTTCAAGAAGTTCTTTAATTGTCTTTTCTATTTCTTCATTGTACTTTTGTGCATGTCTGTAAGGGGTGGTGATTACTAGTTTCGCCCCTTCTTCCAATTCAATGATATGTTCATAGCCCCTCTTGGGTGGCAATCTATGTGGAATATCACCAAAAACTTTCTTGTGTTTTTCCATAATAGGTTGTATGTCAATGTGAATGGCTTTTCCTTAAGGAGTTGACTTGTCTAAAATCATGCATTGTGTTGCCCATTCACCTTGACCCCAATTCAAGATTCTTTCTATTCTCTTACAAGAGACCACTTGTGTTGATCCATCGAGTAGTCCCTTTAAAGTAACTTCTTGTCCTTGGTGTTGAAAACGAAGTGTCAAGTTGGGAAGATCAAACATAAAACATCCTAAGGAATAGATCCATGGAGTACCCAATATTACATCTGCATCTAAAGGCACTACATAAAAATCTTCTTTGATGGGGTGATTTCCCAAGATTATCTCTAGTTGGGCAACTACTTTCGTGCATTGGACCATAGCTCCTGTGGCTGTGGTTGCTACAAATCCTTTGAATTCTTGAGCCTTTAACTTCCTTTTTGCAACTAATCTTTCATCTATGAAATTGTGGGATACCCCACTATCCACAAGGGTGATGACTCTTTGGCCTTTAAGGGTACTCTTAATGCGAAATTGATGGTGTTTGGAAGTTTCTGTGTTTGTAGCAAGAGTTACATTTTCATCTCCTTCATACTTTGCTTTCTTGCATGCATTTTCTTCAATTTCTTCATTAGTGGTTGCCTCTAACTTGTGGGCTCGTCCATTCTTCCCGCATCTATGCCCGAGTGTCCAATCTGCATTGCAACGGCAACAAAGGTTCTTCCTTCTATTGTCCTCTTTCTTTTCACAAGTGTGCCTGCGCTCCCATGGGCCTTTACATGTGAAGCACAAACCCTTCTCTCTTAGTTCATCTCGTTCTCTTTTGGAGAGGGGATTGTGGTGTGGTTTATCTTTCTTGTGAGAATGTTTGTTATGGTTGCTTGGAGTTTTATTTCTTGCTGATGCAATTTCTAGTCTTAAGGATTTTTCTATGGCATCCTCCATATTTAATGGGTTAATAGCACTTACTAGCCTCTAAGTGATTTTTTAAGTCCTCCCACAAAAAGGTATGTGAGTCTATCTTCCCCAAATCTAGAAACTCGGACTGAGATTTTCCGAAATTCGTTTATGTAGCTTTCTATTGTCCCTTCTTGTTTTAGTTGAGTGAGCCTTTTAAAATTTTCTTGGGGATGTTTCCTATCAAACCTCCTCATGAGTTTTTGTGAGAATTCTTCATAGGAGGTTATGTTTTGGTGGCCTTGGGTGAGGATTCCATGGTGCCACCATTTTGGGCTAAGCCTTCCAAATGTAAGATTGCAAATTGAAGTGCATCTTCTTCTATCATTGGGTTGAGTGTAAAATAGGTATTTAGTTTTTTCAGCCAAGCATGGGCGGTGATTTTGTTTGAGCCATCAAAGTTAGGAAAGGTTACTTTATTCACCCCTTATGCTTCAAGTCTTTATTTTGTGGCTTCTTTCCTTGCCTAGGGGTTTCATGTCTTTTGGCTTCACAGAATTCCCTAAATGACACAAGTTCTCTAAGCTCGGGTTCAAGGTCTCTATATGCTCTAATAATTTCTTCGGTGTTGTTTGGTGTTGGGTCCATCTCCTCCTCCCTTCTGGGATCATTTCCCTTGGTTATGAAAGGGGGTTTGGGAACTCTAGGTGTAAATGGCCCATTATTAGCCTTTGAATGATTCAAACTCATGTCTATCCCGTTTGAGGGATTATTTTTCAAATTGTAGATTGAGTTTTCCATATTTTTCAAGGTTTGGATGATTGTTTGGTTCGCCTTTTCTAACCCTTTATTTCGGTTCATAAGGGTTTGATTAGTTTGTTCCATAAAATCCCTTAGTTCATTGGATAATTGTTCAACCATGGATCCCTTTTTTCGGTAGGTTTGCATTCACCCGT
>VDFB02334377.1:0-17726 GCA_007258455.2 Sequoia sempervirens
AGCATCTAGTTCTCAGCCAATAGGAGGACAAGATTAGTCTCATGATCAAGTTCATATGCCCCCCAGAGACACTAGGAAGGAAAGGGACAAATCTCAAGTTGTCCAAGTAGATACTCCCTTGACTCTATTTCAGGGAAAAACAGATACTCCCCCATTCCTAATTTCTGTCCACGTATTTGGCAAGAATTTACATAATTATTTGCTAGATTCTGGTGCCTCAACCAATATTATGCCCCTTGGTGTCTGTAGAGCTATGGGTATCACCCCTGTTGATTCTCAAAAGAAGGTCACACAGTTGGATAGAACCGAAGTCAATGTTGTAGGAGAGTTGAATATGATTCACCTACAGATTGCTTCTAATCCTAGAATTCAGCAAGTTGTCAATATACAAGTGCTGACATCCCTGACGCCTATGGCCTAATCTTGGGAAGGGAATTTACCAGGGATCTGAATGGATATGTGTCAACTGACCACTCCCATATGTGGCTTCCCTGGAAAGGGGTACCGAATCAGATCAGAATTGAACAAGAACCCAAAATGAAATACATGATTACAGAGTATCAGAAAACCTCTGCTAAAATTCTAGTGTCAGAAGTAAGTATGGGTAGTTACATGCTTTTTTCTCCCCTTGAAGAACAAGATTTAGAGGAGGTCCTCATGTTGCATACAATGTCTCACGGCCTCACGATAGAGTCTAGTGGTGTTGAAGCCCTAGTGGACCCAGTTAAGGACAATGGTGCACCAGCTGAAAGTAATGATGATCCAGAAGATAATCGGCTGGCTCTATTGGACAGTTTTCAAGAGTTCCTTCAAAAGTGTATTGAGGGAAAAATTCAATTAGGGAGAAGGATGAACTTTGAAGAGCTACTTCTGCCCAATTGGTGTAGGGTACATAATGCTTCACATTCAGAATTGGACTATTGCTTATGCCAAGCTGTAGTAAAACAAATACAGAAGTATATTGATCCTACTCCTGTGATCCCAAGAAATATCTAGGAAGACCATGAAGAAAAAGAAATGATGCCTTCTGAGGAGCTATCCAGCTGTAACAGTGCAAGTAATACAGTAAGAGACTCTGTAATTGCTGGATGCTGGACTCTGAGATTCGATGGCTCTAAATCAAAACAAGGAGCTGGGGCAGGATTTGAGCTAATCAGCCCAAAAGGTAAGATGTTTTTTGCTACGCATAGACTTCAGTTCCATTGTACAAATAATGTAGCAGAATACAAAGCTTTGGTTCATGGATTGTTGATGGCCTTGAAGAAGAAGGTTAAGGTCTTGCAAGTGTATGGAGATTCTGAACTAGTAGTCAAGCAAGTCAGAAGGCAGTACTCCTTCCATGACAGAAGAATGACTAACTACATACATAGAGTATGGGACCTCATTGAAGGATTTGATGCCTTCAATATTCAGTTGATTCCATGAAATAAAAACCAGACAGCTAATTCCTTGGCCCAGGCAGCCAACACTCTACAGCCTCTATCTCTTTCTGGGTTGAAGAAGTTTACAGTGGAACTGACCCCAGTACCCTTAGTTCCTGATAATGTTACCAGTTTCCAGGTGTTTGAGGATGATAAGCATATTCTTGACTTTATCACAAACACAGACGTTTTTGCTTCATAGATCATTGATGAAATTGAGCCTCAAGAGGCAGAGATAGACATTGAAGGGGTAATCAACCTGAAGACCAACACTATTCCTAGGGGAATGGTGCAACTGGAAAGAATCTTTGATCTGTACAAGATCAGAGATCAGGATCAAGACACTAGGAAAGAGTCCATTAGTGGACAATGTGACAAGTATAATATGGGATCCTAGCAAGATGTAAAAAATATTCTTATTGGCAAAGTATGTACCCCAGAAGAAAGGTGAGGAATCATTGATGCATTACACAAATATCCAGATGTGATAGCCTGGAGTTATGAAGACCTGAAGATGTATGATACATCAGTCATAACTCATCCTATCCCTCTTAATCCAGGAGTGAAACCTTTCAAACAGAGGCAGAGGCCTATTAATGCTCTATTGGAACCTATAATACAAAGGGAAGTGTAGAAACAGTTGTATGCGGGAATCATATTTCCAGTCAGACACTCTACTTGGGTTGCAAACCTGGTTCCTGTACGAAAGAAAACACGATCAACAATTACTTGGGTTGATGTGAGAAGTTTCTATCTCTTATTCTCTCACTTTTTCATTTACTTTACTTTATCACATTTTGTAAGTTCTTAGCAATATGATTGTTAGTATTTGCTTTGTTTTTTTCTGTGATAAACTTAGTTTCTAGTCTGTACAAGATTCCAGCGCGTCTCTGGGACTCCAGCACATTGTGTTGTTGTCCTTATTCTACACTGTCGTCCTTTGGTTGAGAGCCCGTTGGTTTGTCCAATTTTTTTTTTATTTGTTCTTTCTGATTCTGAAACTCTTGTGTTGTTCCCTAAGGTAGTTTAGGGTAGTTTTCCCCTTGGGAATCTCTTGAGAATAAAGAGACTCATGAATAGTGAAACCCCATACTCTACAGGGGTAAATCTAATGTCCCTCAACATCTAGTGAAAATAGGCAACAAAGTTATAATTCAAACTTGAACACTTAAATTTTAGGGACAATCTCACATCACTTAGAATCAATCACAATAATAAACTATTGGTTTCAAGGAAAGCACCGAATGAGTGGATATGGGTGCAAATGTAGGCCAATAAATGTTATAGTAAACATTGAATGTATTGCGTGCAAATAGGGATGCAATAAGGTTGAATGCATAGAAATATTTGTAAATGAGTATGAAATGGATAGGTATAAGTATTAGGTTGTAAGCCAAACTTAGCACAAGAGAGTACCCCTTATTGACATGTAATTGTATTGAGTCTTTCCATCAAAATTAGTCCAAAACTAAATGGGAATTGGCATGGGTATGTTAATTTCAATATTTTCAAAATAACATTTGATCTTGTCTTATATAAAATATATAAAATAAATGTTTTCATATGATAAAGGTTGTGTTATTTTTACTTGAATAAAATCTAAGTTAACAAACAACATAATATTGAAGACAACCAACTATAATTGTTAGTAAAAGATAACCTATAACAATTGCAATGAGAAGAAGCATAAGGTGGGAAACTATCACTCAAACTCCTCAACAATGGGACTACTAATGCCAATATTCATTTAATTGGCCATCTAACTAATAGTTTGGTGGGAATTTCTGATACATTGGTGTATACACCTAAAAATGGTCTGGAGAATATAATTAATTAAATATGATTTATTTGATTAATTAATATTAAATTCATCTACTTAATAAATAAATAGAAATATTTATTTATATTAAGTTCACTATTATTTCTTCTATATTTTATCATATTATTTCCTCTTAATTAAATAAACAAATTTAAATACTTTGTTTTATTTAATTATTATCATTATTATTTCTTCTATATTTTATTCATTTATTCTATCTTGATTAAATAAGCAAACTTCAATAGTTGTATTATTTAATTATCTTATCATATTTCCTCTTAATTAAATAAAGATATCCTAAAGTTTTTATTTAAATATCATATTCATTTTTATTAAATAAGAAAATGTCAAATATTTGTTTCATTTAATTAAATATCTTCTTATTTTGCTAAATTTGAATAAATCAAAATATTCACAAAAAAGAAATTTCCTCTATTCACTCACCAATAAAATTAGATATTTCATATCTAATTAATTCAACTGGCATTCACGAGAAAGCTTTGGAGAAAAACTTGCAGACAATCCTCTTCAATCTCCTTCCTCTGATTCTTCCTATCATTCGGCCAAATGTTTTCATGGGGAGGAACATTCCCATGATCAGCTCAAGCTTCTCCATCTCTCACCATTCAATCCTACAGATCAAATCCAAGCCTTTGTTGTGTTTCCCTGTACAAATGTGTTGTTGTGAATCTATAAATATAGCCTTCTGAAGAAAAGAATGGATCCCAAATTTGTGCAAACTTACTCTGCAGGAATAGCAATCAATCAATCAAGCAATCATAGCAATAACAATAGCATCTTAGCATCATAGCAATCATAGCATCAATAGAATTAATATCATGGCTACATCTTAGTTTTACTATAGCTTCCATCCATCAGGTTTCATGTCAACATAGATTATAGTAGCATATCATTTAAAAATCAACATATAGAAGTAGATCATTTCATTTAGCATCATTCCATTCTCTAGATTTGCATTTTGACAGTCACAATGCTTACCAAATTTGAGAGCCCTTTGTGATTTAATAAATATTTGGAGATAGGAAACAATGAGACGCTTTCAAGTTTTTTGTGCTTTAAATTAGTTTAATTGTTGTTAAATATTGATATAATGTTTCATTCAGAAGTGTTTTAGTTGTTTTTACTTATTTACTTATTTCACACTTACAATTTGGCACCCACCGTGGGGCATAACTCCATGTTTTAACATTTTTTTTTTCTAAAAAGTGTTCGTACAGGATTCTAGCGTGTTTCTTTTAGCGTGATCAAAATATTTTGTAGCACATCTGACACAAACTATAGCACTTCTGACTGTTTTAGCACTTTCGACAAAAACTATAGCACTTCTGAAAACTATTTTAGCGCTTCAACCAAAAGCTTTCAGCACAGTCTGATTGTTCATGTTCAAATCTGTTTTAGCACATTCAAAGAATTCTATAGCACTTCTGAAAAATTCAGCAGCACTTCCAACATTTTCTACAGTACATCTAAGCATTTAAGTGGTGCTTATAACCTTTGTTATAATGCATCTGTAATCTATTGTTTGGATCCGACATGACCGCGACCAGAAATTTCATTGATACATTTGGCTTAAAATGAACCAATCCTAAGATAGTCACTTGATTTAAAATATATCAATCCTAGGGTAGTCACCATACATTTCTATTTGGGATTAAAATTGTCATCATTTCTTTTGTGAAGCAACATCTTCACATAGATAAAAAATTGTTGTTTGGGTTCTAAAAATTGAACAATTGATTACTGTGATTGTGTGGTGATAGGCATATGCTCTCCCCTTAACTGGGTGATCAAAACACTAGACTCATCCTTTATTTTATGCATTTCATGCTTTATTAAATCCTTTAGAAGGCTTGTCATAGTGGGAAAAAGTACTCACCCTACGAGAACGACCTGAGTGGGAACAACCAAAGCCAAGTTTTCCAACCCACTATAAAATAAAAGTAAATCTAGGAAAACCCTCATTTACCAGAAGTGTTTAAGATAACCATCCCCAAAATCTTTGTTCTAAAGATTGGGAGGTCTCCTGAGGGAGTTTATCATTTTCCACTCCGAACGGAAACCCTATCTATGAACCAAATTGTAGTATCCAACTTGTCAGTTTTTGAACATTGTAATACTCAGCAGTGCAAGGGGAGGGAATAATCTTCCCCCAAGACACTCACCATATAATTTCCAAGGATCGTTTGCTCAGGGGATCGAGAAATCTAACCTTGAGTACGTTCCTGGAAAAGACAAAAACACGGGCGCCCTCTAGGGGGTGACATGGTTGTGTGAGTCAATGCAATTTTAAGATGTGGGTTGTTTGAGTATAACGAAGACCTTTTTGTCCTTAAGAGTGAGTTTGTCTGAAGTGTATTTCTTGTCAAAAACCTGTGAAAATCAAGAAGTATCTATTTGATCCTTGAACATACACTTACTGTTTAGCTTCTAGGACTTAAAAAAACATGTTCTACAATTGCTTGTTGTGTCTTCAAATCATTAAAATTAGATAAAGATCATCCAAAAGAACACAAAAAATTGAAAAATCAGTCTATGAAAACTTATGATTAGGGATTGGAAGTCCACAAAATTTTTCAAGAAAACCCTTGCAAAAAGAGTAAAAAAACCAAAGAAACAACTTAGTCACAAGAAGCTTTTGGAAAGAAGAATTTTTTTATATCAAAGTAGGAAAGTTTTGCTTCACCATAGAACCTTCATCCATAGGTTTCATGATTTTTCTAGGGGATACATAGATGATTATGCCTTAGAGCCCTTATATTCACAAGCCTATTTCCAAAGGAGAGTTCTTTCACATAAACATAATCATAGTCAACCTATTCATTAGTCTTTCATTCCACAACCAACTATAGAGTATTCTAACAGGCCAGATCAATTCATACAATAGAGTAAAAATTTGAAAACATTAAGCTTGTTATCAAAATAAAAAAGTTACCAACAAAAATACCCTATCAAAGTACCCCATATTTCGCCCCAAAAAAAAATCAGTCCATTCTTTGAAAAAAAAACCAGACAAACACTGATAAGTCCTGAAATAGCACATCTACAGTCTTTTTTAGTGCTTCTTCCTTCTGTAATAGTGCATCTACAATCTGTCATCAACATCCATCAATGTCAGAAAAACACCAGATACTTTAGCGCATCTACGGTCTGTCTTAGCACATACACCCTATCTGTTAGCGCATCCACAGTTTTTTTAAGTGCTTACACAATCTGTTCCAACACATCTGACAAACATTACAGCACATCTACAGTCTATCAAAACAAAGTTTACCAGTGTCAAAATAACCAGATACTTTAGCACTTACACAGTTTGTTTTAGCGCATCTACCCTGTTTGACAACGCTTTTACCAGATCTTTTAGCACATATAGCACATCTATAGGACAAGAAAACAAAGAGCTGTTAAAAACATCTATTAGACTATTCACATTAGAAACTTGGTTTTTTATTAGACAAAAACATTTTCCACAGTCTCAACAGTGTCTTAAACCTGAAATAAATAGGATAATACAAATCAAACCTTTTCATATTAAACCTGGATCTTGCAAACTTTAAAGTTTCCACAAATCAAACACAAAATCTTGGTTATTGGGTTAAGTTTCTTCATCAAGATATTATCATCCTACCATCACGAAATGAAACATAATAATTAGATTTTTTAACCCAGTCTCATCACTAGGATATATCATCCTATTTGACTTTGTTAAATTCCATTTGATACTCATCCAAACATAGAAGATCAAAGTTTAGTGGGAAAAAAAACATTTGTATGCCAATTTTGACAAGGTTACAAAGTCAAAAACTTAGGGAAAAGGAAATTGAAACAACAAACGTCATGGCTGAAGAAAATCCCTTTCACAGGTTTCACCAAACTGATACAAGTGAGATAACCCAAGGAGACATACAAACCACACAACAAGATCCAAACTTCCACAAATTCATGGAAAAGGTTTTGGAACAGGATATGGAGAAATACCTTTTGATGTTAACTGAATTAGGTGCCAAACTTCCAAAAGACTTTGACATCAATCGACTAAAAGGAACACCTAAAGCAGCTGAAACTAAACAACATAACATGCAAAACACAGATCAAGTAGTTGCCTTAACATGTCAAATGAAAAATATTCAACAACAACTACACGATATGTAAAAGGGAACCACAAAAAGATACTCATTATAGGACATTTGTCCTTACCCTTTTCATCTGAGTGTAAACATGATACCATTTCCAAGGCATTGTGAATTTCCCAAATATGACAAGTACAATGGAAAAATAGATCCAATTGACCATGTGAGGGAATTCAAAACAATGAGTTTAGAGTTTTCATAGGAAGACACTTACCTAATGAGGTTATTTCCAAGGAGTTTAGGAGGTCATTGTATGGAATGGTTTTCTAAATTACAACCAGGAATTCGATCCTTTGAAGAATTGGTCAATGGGTTTATCTCACAATTTTCCTTCAACATTCAACATGAGGTAACACTAAAAGACCTTTACAACATGAAACAAAAGAAAGGTGATACATTCCTATCATTCCTACAGTGATGGAGGAGGTTTTTTGCAAAATATCCTCAATCTATACCTGAAGAAGAGAAGATGGAATTATTTATCGACAACCTAGTTGATGACATGAGCTATAGGCTGGAATTACAATGTCCACCTACCTTCGAGAAAGTGGTTGAGAATGGACTTAAAATTGAAGAAGCCTTGGTTAAAAGAGGAGTGATTAAACATTACAATGATGGATCAAACAATACTAATTCCTCAAATCACTATGGAAACAATGACAAGCCTAAATTTTGGCAGAAAAATAGAAATACTGGAAACAATGATGCTACAACTGATAGGCAAAATACAAAACCAGTATTCAATTTAATGACAATAACTGTGAAAACAAGTCAAAATGAAAACCAAAACAACAATCAAGGTACCACTCAAAACAATAATCCAAACAATGGAGAATCTCAACAACCATCATATCAAAGACAATCCAATTGACAAATATTTACACCATTGGGACAAACCTTGGAACCAACAATGAGAGATCTTGTTGCAAATAGACTTATTACCCTACCAGAAGTGAGAAATTGGGAGCCGAAATTAAAACCATCTTGGTGGAATGATGTTGACTATTGCAACTTTCATAAGAATAAAGGACATAAAACAAATTAAAAAAATGATCACACTACGTTTACAAATCCTTTACCCAATTACGAAAAGGGAGAGTCTTCTTCAAATAGTAAAGGAAAAAGTCTAAACTACGTATATGAAAACACCATTCATTGCATTTCTGAAGTTGAGACAAATAATATTATTGAAAATCAAACAGATAACATTAGCATCAATGACATCACATCCCTGAACATGATCCCAAACATCAACATATCTGACAACCAAATCAATGTCATAAAGATCAGGGAAAGACAAGACTATCAACCAATCAATGTAACGATGAGGGGACAATCCTAAGTGATACTAAAAGGAGTTGCACCTAAAACCACTACTCCTCCAAATCAATATAGCATAGTCAATCAACTACAGAAGATACTAGCACAAATATCCATACTAGAACTTAAAAGTTCACCATCACATAAGGAAGTTTTAGAACAGGCTCTTGTGGCCACAACAATTCCCAATAATCTGGATGTTTGTCAATTTCAAGCTATGGTGGGACATTTGACCACACCTCCTTGTCTATCATTCTTTGAACAAGATGATGTGTCATTAAATCATCCACACAATGCGGCCCTTCATATAGAATTTTTAATCCATAAAGACTGTGTCAAACGTGTCTTAATAGATGGGGGAGCTGGAGTAAACATTTGTACTTTAAAACTAATTCATGCACTAGGTTATTCATACAATGCTATTGATGCAAGAAGAAAGATGACAATAAAGGACTATGATGAAGAAGAGAGGTCTTCCAAGGGGCTGATTGTACTACCAATTGTTTTCTAAGTGTTAGACAAGGAGGTAACATATAACATACTCTTGGGACGTCCACGGATCCATGAAATGCAAGTAGTACCTTCGACATATCATCAATGTTTGAAATTTCTTGTCAATGGACAAGAGGTCACAATTTCAATTGACAACAATAATCCCCAGACTTGTAACATGCTTAAGGAAAATCAAGACACTCTGGTACCCCACAATAGAGAGGCTAGCACATCTACTTCATCTAGTGGTGAAAAGCAACTCAATTTTATATCCAAATGGGTCGAGAAAAAGGACCAGGCAAATGAAACAACTATTGCTAACTCAACTTTATGAAACAACAACGGTCCCCTAAATAATCTATCATAGAAATTTATAGACAAGATCTAGTTAAAGGACAAGGGTTTGGGAGAATATTCCATTGAGCAATCTTTGTGTCTTTTACAATTGTTGCCATCTCCAAAATCATATGGACAACCCACAATAAACAAACAAAAATCATCACAACCCATCATGATTCTAGATGAAATATTTGTAAAAGTAGGAACTCTAGAAGATGAATCAAAAGACAAGGCCATTCTAAATTGGATCTACAAAGACAAAGAAGCTTCAATATCAGCAAATATCAACATAAGAACAGATCAATATGGAAAAGGAAAGGCTATCTTATAAAAAATGGGCTATGAATGGCAAGGACCAATTAGCAAGAGAAAATATGGCATTATAGAACCTACCTCTGACACTTCAGCCTAAAGACAAAATAGGATTAGGCTATACAGGGGAATCAAGAGAAGAATTAACTTAGAAAGTGGTAGAAAGGATTCTCCAAATGAGGATGGGTCTAAAACAGATTCCAATGAGTATGAATGGGATCATTTATCTACAACATCATACACTGACAAACAAAGGGAAAGAGTTCAAGGACTAGAGCACTTGTATTGGGATCAACAAATATCAATGACTCAAGCGAAGATGACAAGACATCGAGTGAGATAAATGACTTGGAGGAGGTTAATATCATAGACCTCAACCTTCCCACTAACAACTTTGACCACATGGCTATTAGAACACTTATAGTCATTGACTTTACTCAACTTGATGACTTATTACAATTGATACATCCTGAACTAATTGACTGGGAACCAACTGAACCTATTAATATACCAGTATTTTCAAATGATGAGGCCATCATAAATTTTCTTTGCAGTGGCGAACCTGATACAAGTTCTACCCATAACACTCATAATGACACTTCAAATTAGGAGGGTGCCAAATCTTCCAGTTGCAAAAAAGACAACAGGAAAAAAGGATCTACTAGTGAAAACCTTTCTAAGGCAGCATTAGATTTTGAAAAAGAAAAAATAAAGAACATATCTAACAGTGAAAACCTTTCTGAGGCACTGAGAGATGGGAGATTTGACACCCTTCTAGAGCATTACCATGATAGATCATCAGTACTAGTGGAGCCTACGCAGTCCATAAATCTTGAAACAACAGAAAAGGAAAAGATTCTACATCTGGTAGCATCTATGACAGAGCAAGAGAATCCAAAATTCACCAAATTCTTTGAAGAGCAACATATCAATTTTGCTTGGTCTTATTCTAATATGCTAGGATTAGATCTAGATCTCCTGATGCATCATCTATCTCTACCATCCAGAATCAAACCAGTAAAGCAAAAATTGGGAAAAATGCATCCCCACATCGCCCTAATGGTAAAAACTGAGCTGAAGAAGTTGTTGGATGTAGGATTTATCAGGTCTATCGATTATGCAGAGTGGATTTCAAATATTGTGTCGGTATCTAAACTAGATAATAGCATCCAAATATGCACAGATTTTAGAGATCTAAAAAAGGCATGCCCAAAGGATGATTTTCCTTTACCAAGTATTGACATCATTGTAAATTTAACAGTGGGACATGCCATGTTGTCATTAATGGATGGCTTCTCAGGGTACAACCAAATATAGATAGCACTTGAAGATTAGGAAAAGAAAATATTCACTTGTCCTTGGGGTACATTATATTGGAATGTCATGCCCTTTGGTTTGAAAAATGCAAGTGCAACATATCAGCGAGCGATGACCACTATTTTCCATGACATGATGCATACTTTTATGGAAGATTATGTGGATGAAATCTTAGCAAAATCATACACCAGAGAAGGACATCTAGAGATCCTCGAAAAAATATTTACTAGACTGGAAAAGTTCAATGTCATATTGAACCCTAAGAAATGTGTGTTTGGAGTAACATCAACAAAGCTCCTTGGATACATAGTGTCAGAAAAAGGAATCGAAGTGGATCCGGCTAAGGTCAAAGCAATAATGGAGATGTTGCCGCCTAAAAATATCAGTCAATTACGGTCTCTACAATGCAAGCTACAATCCATCAGGAGATTTATCTCCCAATTGGTGGACAAAATCCATCCATTCAATCATCTACTTCATAAGAATGTCTCATTCAAGTGGGATCATGACTATGAAACAACTTTTAACCAGATAAAGCAATATTTGATGTCGCCTCCAATACTCATGCCACCTACAGCAGAAAGACCATTGTTAATATATGTCACAACAACTGACATTTCTTTAGGATCTCTATTAGCACAAGAAGATTATGAGGGAAAGGAATAAGTTATTTACTACATCAGTAGGACAATTATGAAATAAATTACACATTCATAGAAAAAGCTTGTTTGGTAGTGGTATTTACAACCCAACAATTACAGCACTACATGTTGACTCATACAGTTAGACTCATCACAAAAATAGATCCATTAAAATATCTACTCAACAAAGCTTCTCTAACAGGGAGACTAGAAAAATGGGTTATGATCTTAAGTGAGTTCGACATCCAGTATGTAGACCAAAAATCCATCAAAGGATAGGTGATAGCTGATCAATTAGCTGAAGCTCCATTACAGGATAATCATCCAATGAACATTGAATTTTCAGATGCAGACATTCTAAATATTACCACACAACAATGGAGGCTGTATTTTGATGGATCATACACACAAAGGGGGTCTAGTGCGGGAATTCTATTTGTTACACCTCAAGGACACACCATCCCAAGGTCCTATAGACTAATGTTTCCATGTACCAATAATGTGGTTGAGTATGAGGCATTGATTATCGATATCAAAGCGGCTATTGAATGGAACATCATAGAAATACAAGTGTATGGGAACTCACAACTTGTCATCTATTAGGTAAATGATGAGCATCAGACAAAGGATGAAAAACTCATGCCATATAATAAAATGATAGATGATCTTAAAAAGTGCTTTCTAGAGATCAAGTTTGAACATATACCACAGGCAGAGAACAAAGTTGTGGATGCTATGGTGACAATTGCTTCTCTCTTGCAATTACCAAAAAAGAAAGGTCGTTACGAGTTTATGGTAGAACAAGTATCTAACCCAGCCTACGACAATCCTGAATCATAAACCATATGCCAAATAACCAACGTTCAAACCTCACTCTATGAAGAGATCTATGCATACCTCAAGGATAATATCCTTCCTCCTGATCTTTTTAGAAACCCAAAATGCAACTTTATCCACCAATCTACATGACATACATTAATTGTTGACATACTTTACCGTTGAGGTCTAGATGGTACTCTTCTTCAATGTCTATAACATCATGAATCTTAAATGACCTTACGTGAAGTCCATGAAGGTATTTGTGGAACTCATTCCAATGGGCTAACCCTAACAAAGAAACTCCTCCGTTTGGGGTATTATTGCTCGAATATGGAAATGGAGTCTTATCATTTTGTTAAGAAGTGCCAGAAATGTCAGATATATGGTAATTTAATCCATGCACCAGCACAAGAATTACACCTGTTCACATCAACATGGCCCTTTTGTCAGTGGGGACTGGACAGGTAGGAAAGATAAATTTGTCTTCATCCAATGGACACAAGTTCATAATCACAGCAATAGAGTACTTTACAAAATGGATAGAAGCAGTTCCTTTAACAACAATCACAAGAAAGAAAATCTCATCTTTCATACTGAACTACCTCATATGTCGATATGGCATACCTCAGTCCATTGTAACAGACAGTGGTAGGCCTTTTAAGAACTAGGATGTCCATGATTTATGTGAAATATTTCATATCCAACATCATTTCTCAACACTGTACTATCCTCAGGGAAATTGCCAAGCAAATGCCTCAAACAAGACAATTCTAAAAATACTAAAGAAAACGGCTAACGATGTTGGACGTGATTGGCATGTTCAGCTAAATCCTGCATTATGGGCCTATAGAACTAGCATCAGAACACCCATAGGAGCTACACCATATGAATTGGTATATGGATTGGAAGCTATACTACCCATTGAGGTTGAGATTCCATCACTTTGTGTCTCACTGAGAGGTATCATTACAGATGATGATTATAGAATCTCTGGACTACAAGAACTAGAATTGTTGGATGAACGTCATCAATAGAGGATGTCCAAGAGCTACAATCATAGGGTAAAACCTTGATTCTTTTAGGTTGGAGACTTGGTCCTAAAGGAAAACCCTAAAAATCAATAGGATAGAGAAAAGAAAGGGAAGTTTGAACCTAACTGTCTAGGTCCCTTTGTCATCATATCAGTCTATGAATCTAGAGCCTATCAACTATCTACACCTGAAGGGGATATGTTCGATGAACCAATCTACAGTATCCATCTCAGAAAATTCTATGCTCGAATCATCTAGTGCACGGTTCAAAAGAGTTTCCATGATGAAAACCTAGCAAATAGGCATCTTGGTGACAAAAAATACAAAAAAACATCATAAAAGAAAAAAATACAAAAAAAAAACATCATAAAATCTGAAAAGTGCAATAAAAACAAGTGAAAACCTGGAAGCAGGCACTACTTGTGATTTAAACCAGCTTCTCCATCTATTGGATGCATGATTCGGTCATTCACTTTTGCCATCATTTTACCATCTAACATATGAAAGAAGAACATCATGTACATATCCTAGAAATAGAGTGATCATGTCACACCATAGCTTGGGGAAAAAACTCTAGACTTCACTGGGGGCAATAAACTTGAGCTTAATCAAATAGAAAAAACAACAATATGTCAAATGTAGTGAGAACAATGATCAAAACGCAAACCAACATTAAACATTAATCACCATTGGAAAAACATCAAACATCCATATCATATTGAAAATCCAAAAACAAGTCAAAAATCATTCAAAAAAAATAAAAAATAGAGTCGCTAGTCGAACTACGTGGTCTCTACATGTATAACATAGGAAAGGCTAATCTTTGATCAGCCCTCGAGGCCCCTAGGATAGGTCTTTAGGTTAGGTTTAGTCCAAAATCTCAGAAAATCACAAAAACATCAAAAAATTAAAATCAAGATGGATGATCTAATCTGAATAATGATTGAAATACTTAAAGCAAAAGTTGGATAGATGTACTTTGATCATTGTTATCATTTCTTTGGAGCAACTCAATGATGTATTGAACTAGAGAAGATAGGAAGAAGAATGATATTTTCTTTGTCTGTTATCTGTGAATTAGTCATCATTATTGTGTGAATTGTCGCAAGACGTGCTCTACAAAGTATCACTGATGACATTGCAATTCACATAGGAAAGTGATTAATTCTTTCTTGTTTAAGCAAGAAATGCTCAGGTCATCTCAGTTTAATTATACCTCAATGCTTGTGTTCACTTGCAATATCAAAAATCATGAAAGTAGTACTCAGGTCATCATTGGTTTACATTATACCATTGATGCTTATACTCACTTTCAACATTTTAAAGCTCCATGATGATACAAAGCACAATAAAATGACTGTTAAGATGCCAATGTTTGCATGTATATTTTCATGATAAATTAGATTGCATTCATAATAATGTTACATCTACAGAGTATTTGTTACAAAATTGGTGAAATCATTCAAAGACGATGTTATCTTTGCTCATTAATAGATTGAGTATACTTGACATAACAAAAAAATCTTTATTATCATGTAGCTGCATAATCATTTGCATTGCATACATTTAGAAACAATTATTTATCATTTCATCTTTATCATTTAATCATATAATTTGCATTAATCATGTCATTTCTTCATTTTATGTATTGCATCATAAAATGACATGAGAAAACTATAAAAAATAAATCACTATGTAGGTGCATCTTCATTTATCTATTCATCACATCATTATCATACATTTAAAATATCATCATATATATCATTCATTATTTTCATCATTCATTCATCACATCATAATTTTCATTTGATATCACAAGAATAAAAGTGCACAAATCCCATTTTACATTATACGTCATTTAGCATTAAAACATCATATCCATCATCATACATATAGGCACATTATCACATAATTTAGAATTACACATCATCATATAACTTTTTCATCCATACATTAGGCATACATACATCATGATTATACATTACATCCATACATTATGCATTCATAAATCATCATAATACATATCATAGATAGATCATACTCATAAGCATACATCATGATTATAAATTGCATCCATAACATCATAATAATAGGATCATCACATGACATATAGAACATAGAAAGTAAATGCATCCACCATAAAATCATATAGAATACATGAGGATCGTTAAAGTCCACTACATAACATATAGATCTCAAAATCATAATGTCAAGTATACAATGATGTCTGAAATAAAGATAGATATATCATCAAAAAAATGGTTGTAATTAGAGTATAAATCACATCTCAAAATACAAAAGAGGGTATAATCATAAAGCTAAGTACTGCTAGCTCCAGACGGGGTAGGCATCTTAGGACCAATCCCTCTACCACTAGATGTACCAAGATCTCTGGGGTCTCTCGGCATGGGTTGTGTCACACCTGCACTGACAGTCCTAGTATGAGTCCTACTAGATCAGGACTGCACGTTACTTACTCTCTGCTCTGAGGGAATGACATCATAGTATTTACCTCTATAATACTCTACCTCCTGACCAACACATATAGCCTCTCACATATAATCTGCAACAATGGTACCATCTACCAATCTCTGTAATCTCTCGGTTGTAGCCTAAGCCTCCTATGTAGCCCGTCTAGCAGTATCCCTCTTGGTTGCCAATACTGTAATTTGTGTCTGTGTCATAGCCAACTAAGCCTATACCTGGGCTAAAGCCTATGCATGTGACTACGCTTGTACCTGCATCTAATGATCTGTATAGGATCTAGACTAGATTGCAGTATTTAAATGCTTAACTTTACAATGCTTTTACAATGATTATTTCAAGTTAATTAAAACAGAATTAACTTAAGGAAATAACAGAATGAAAGATAACAAGGTGATTTAACAGAAATGAAGGAAATGAGAAACAGAAAGAGAGAAAAAGAGAGGTGTAAACAGTGTTTGATTTCGGAGTTCGTCACAAATGTGACTACGTCTCCGGGTCCACTCCAATAGAGTGTGACCGATCCGATTAATCTCCAAATCAATTACAAAAGCACCTCCATCATTCTCCAAGCACTTCGGCAGCGTAACGACGCTCTAATATGCGAGAATGATCTGAAAGAATCTCCACAAGATCTCTCCTTTGACGTCTCAGCATTAGGACTTCATCACCTGAAAAGAAAACTTATTCCAATCCTCACCTCAAGCCCCCTTTTTATACAAATAATTTTCTCAAATTGGCCTTTAACCAATTGATTTGAGAATATTTCCCAAATCCCCCTAAAAACAACTAAATCTCCCAAAATTTTACATTTGGATTTTAATAATCTCCCTTATAAACAACTTAATCTCCTTTAATTATGCCAAGCCCTTCTTATTATTCAATTCGGGCTGATATTGTTTTGGGGGTCTGATTTGATCCTTTGAAAAAGGATTATAGTTGTTTGTTTATTTTAATTTAGGAGTTTGTTTTTAAAAAATAAGGCAATCGGCTTTGATAACTCATCAAAACACATCGATGCCATACATATCTTAGATTGCTCGCGGGGTGTATCGGTGGCACTTCCTTTTATTGGGCCGGCGGTCGGGGGTTCAACCCCGGCCGCTGGCTTTATATAGCCAATTTTCGGCCGTTATACAACAAAAAGAACCCGTCGCAACATATGGTAATGACCGCCGGCTTTGGTGGAACGGTGGACGGGCTGGCTAACTGCCCGGAGGTCGCGGGTTCGAGATTTCCGGCTAACAAACTTTTAAACAAACAAACAAAGTTGTCAGTCCGCGGGGAGAGAAGAGAGACCCACGTGCCGCACCAGGAGGGTGCCACGTGTCTAACGAAGATTCGCCGGAAGAGTCAACAGTTTCCACATCAACTGCCATGTGTCCCGCGATAATTCGCCAATAACTCTGACGTGTGCGATGACCTGTATGCCGACCGTGTCGACAGGTGCTGACGTGGAGGTGACGTGTAGACTGACTCATCTGCCGACTAGACGATGACGTGTCCCGCCAACTCTGCCGCTGACTCAGATGCCACCTGGATGCCACGTGTCGGCCGCCGATAGGTCCGTACCATCTGACTCA
>VDFB02334378.1:0-17897 GCA_007258455.2 Sequoia sempervirens
CCCTAGTGTTGATCACTCCTAAGGGAGAAGGGTCCGCTAGTGTAACTAGGGGTTGAGTGGGAAAGAGGAGACCTTCATTATGATCTAGCCTATTATGAGTGAGGTGAACTACGGTGTGGCCCTCACTTCCTAGGATAAGGTGAGCTACTGTGGGGCCCTTATTTATCTGGGGGTGAGGAGAGCTATTATATGACCCTCATTGTCATTTGGAGAATTTCTTCCCCCATCTCCCCCTCTTTATGGATTTGCTAGTGATTCATATGTGATGTCATTACCTATTTAACATTCCCTTGCCTCTCTTACTACCATCTATCATTGTAAACCAGAAGGGTTGAGGATGGACCTAAGTGTGCCCTTTTTCTACAATAGATTTACCATTGATGACTTAGTTGCTATATGATTGTCCCAAGTTGTGTGGGACATGAGACATGTTGATTATTATATGATTGTCTCTAGTTGTGTGAGACACATTTCTATTATATTATGATTTATTGATGAAATATGTGGTTTGAGACCCCCTTATCCCCTCCTCCTTCTTATGTGACTTAACTAAAGTCACAAAGTGATCGTAATGTGGAAATTTATGTGATTTGTGATTCATATTTGTGATTTTTCATCTAATTTTATTTGATTGATGAAGCTAGTAGCTTTGAAATTTTTGAAGTTACTAATTAAACCCATTGTGAAATTGTCCTTTTTGCCTTAAGGACTTATTATTGAGACCTTTTGCCTCCAATTTTGAATAACTTTTTGGTGGCCACCATTGAGTATGCATAAACATTCATAACCACTTTTTTTCTAGTACATTCATAAGAATATTTATGCATACTTTCCATTTTTTTTTACAAGTTTTTTATTTTATTTTTCTCTTCATCAAAACTATAACTATTGTTGTATCCTTAGTGGATCTAGGCGATGATTTTTGCACAATACTTATTTTCTTAGTACATTAATTATTGTCTAAATTAGATTTGTTTGTGTTCATTTTTAGACCCACTATCTATTTAACCTCCACTAAATAACTGCATGATTCCCTTATATCCTCTTTTTCATTTCTTTCTTAATATTTTAACATTTCCAAAATCTCTTCTTTTTGAAATAAAAAATATATGTTTTCTTACTTATTTTCACACATGCATATGATCCCAATAATGCTCATATAAATATTGGTTCCCTTTTAGTGCTCCTTAAAAATTGTAAAATACAATGACAAGATGGCTCGATTTTAAACACCAAAATGAAATGTGAAGATTGTAGGGTTCATTTTAGATGCACCAAATTGAAATGCGAAGATTGTAGGTAAATTTTAATGCACCAAATCAAAGTATTCAATTTGTATTTTTCAATTTTAGTGCACCAAGGGAAAATGATTTTATTTTAAAGCACCAAAATATAAATGTCCAAGTTGTGTTGCTCAATTTTAGTGCACCAATTTGAAATGTGAATTCATTTTAAAGCATCGAAATAAGAGTGGATTCCTAAACTATTCAAAAATCTGCAAAACCCACTTGTTAGTACTATATTGTAATAATTTTCTCCCAATATTTCACCACAAGCTACAAAAATGATTAGTGAAAGCCAAACAAGCCATTAGAATTATTGTGAAATTTAAAGAAAAAAAAAACAAGTTTATGTATGTGCTTGTTTGAAGTTTGAAATTGAAACCTTCACTTTGATTGAATATACTTGTTTTTTTAATTTTTGATTTGAAGAAGTTACTTGATTCACAACATGCATATCAAAACCATCTTTCCATTGCCTGCAAAAACTTGAGAATTTGATTATTGGTTTAAAAGTTACGTCTGTTTTATTATAGATTGGTATTTTCAAAAATTGTGAAAAGGAAGAATAGTTAATATGACAAAGTGATAATTAATTTTCTAATTATCAAATGAAATAAAATTAATTTTAAACAAAAATTTAAGACATGCAGCAATAAATTAACAGTCCAAAATTAAAAAAATTGTACAAATCTATGGATTAACAAAGAAAAGTGTTGAAGTGGGTAGAAGGGTGGGCAACCCTCCAAGCTGGTGGAGGGCAACAAGCAGCCTGTTGGATGGCATCCACGTAAGGCGGATGAGAATTGAGGTGGATGATATTAAGTGGAGGTAGTGTTCAACGGAAGATAAAGTACGAGTTTAATGAAAACATTTATAAGCTCGTCCCTCAATGATAGCCTCGCTATCAGAGCCGAGGATGTAGGACGAAATCCCTAACAACAGGACAACTTGGAAAGCTAAGAAATTATGTTTGGCTCGTGTGGAGGCATCATCATTTGAGGATTGTGGCCATTATTAATTTGAGTTGGAGTCGAATTCATAGCATTTCAAAGCTATTTTGGGTTTGTTTCTTGTTCATGGTGTCAGTTTGGCTAGCTTTCTTTGCCTGGTATTTGGAATTGAAGGTGGTAGTCGATGGCTAAGCAGTCGAAGTTTGTTATTGCAGTTTCAGTGGAGGGATTGGTTTGGTTTGGCGTAGACACTCTGGTTTCTTTGTTTGCTATGGAATGTCAAGCTGCTTTCAAGGAGGTGATGGACCAAAGGCTTAAAAGGATCTTGGTTAATAACGATCTGCTTTTAGTGGCAGCGGTAAAAATGGTGTTGGGTAGAGGGCATTTGGAGAGGAACGAGTATGGGCGCAATAATGCACACATTTCGTCGCATTTCCTAGCCTCTTTGTTGGATAGTTGGGTTTCTAAGGAGATGGAAAAGGAGTTGCTTGTTTGGTTGTTCAGGGAAGGTTTGGATGTGGTGCTTAAGTCAGCGATAATCGGAACTAGGATTCTGCGACCTTTAGATTTGGAGCTCCTGGCAAAAACAGATGAAGCAATCAAGTTCTACCCCTTCCTTCTGGATTTGAGTGGGTTGGCCTTTATGCGCCACAGGATGATCATGGCAATGGCTGAAGAGTACTTAAAGAAGGTGTTGGGTTTGCGGTAGGTGGTATAGATTGGGTTAAAGATTTTGAATCCTTTGCAAAATTGAATGGTTTTTTGTAATTGGTGGTCTATGGTTTTAAATTTTTGGTTGTTAAGTATGTAGGCCGATGGTGGTGGTTTATAGTTGGGGCTTTTTGTGGTCTGGATACGAAACTGTAATTTAGGAATAACATAAGCCCCGGCTAGTTGTGTGGGTCGCTTGAAGTTTGTTCTCGCTTAAGCCATGTGAATGTAGTGGACGTCTGGCGCGCTCTGACCTGTGATGGTCGTAACGAAGCTAGTTTTGTCGTCCTGCCTCCAAAGTGAAATCTCTACTCAAGGTGATGCATGTATTTTCTATAATATTTAATAAAAAAATATTGTCTTTAATGAGCAAAAAAAATAAGAAAAGCTTAAAAAATGTATTTTTAAGCTTGTAATCGTTATTCGTGACCAAAATAAGATGTATAATATATAAAAATTCTTATGGAACAACCCTTTTGGATGCAAATGGTGATGTATATTTGTCCCTCAAACAACCTTTTAAAAATTTTGATTTTTTATAGCCCCATAAATTACCCATAACTTGCAAGATAGAAAACACAAGAAACTCACAGACAACAAGGTTAGGCAATAAAGGTTAGTGTTCACGTCAGGTTCACCAAAATGTATGCATTGAAATAAAAAAATAAAATAAAAATAAAGATAACATGAAGACATAAATAAAGAAATCAAATTTAAATTCTATACTTTACCAATCCCACTGTAAACCTCAAAAAGAAATGATGTGATGTTGCTTCGTCTTTGGACGTGGATGCTAAATATGACAATATTATTGATGATTCATTTGATTGATAATATGTTTTGATAGAATTGACTTGCATAAAAATGTGAGATCCCCTAATGATGAAGGAATGATCTTATTTACAAACTTTCCAAGGAAAAATCAAATATGAGATGAGGATGAAGATGAAGACTTGAGATAACTGAAAAATCAGTAGAGTCAACTCAACTACAAAATAGAATTTCCATTTTGAAGATTGAAGAGATAATTATGAATTAATTGATTTGATTAATAGATAATTGTGAAGAATAAGTTTCTATTTTGAAGATTGAGTTGACTAGCAGATGAAGAAGGTGTTTCCAAAATGAAGGAAAGTTGATGATTTAGGAAAGATTTAGATTCCAAAATTGAGATAAAGTTGATTGAAGAGAAAAAAGATGAAAAGATTTGAAGAAAGAAAGCAAGTTTACTAAATAAATAAAAATCATTTATTTATTCACACCCACATGGATAATTAAATAAATAAATAAAAATATTTATTTAACTATAGAAGAATTTAGAAATTAGTTATTTAAATAAATAAACATGTTTATTTAATTATGAAGAATATTGGAGATTAAATAATTAAAAATAATTATTTAAAAAATGGTCAATTAATTAAACAATTAAAATTGTTTAGTTAATTTTTTTAATTAACCTTAGAGAATAGTTATAATAATCAAATAACTAAAATTATTTAATTATTTGGATAAGAAGAAATATGAACTTAGAGGAATGAGGTTAATCTAATTAAATAATAAGATTATTTAATTAGTGTTGTACCCAAACCAATTTGTTTTACTTCACTAAGGCATTTTGCTTAATTGAGTCTTAATCTTGTTAAAGTGATGTCAGAAGGTCATTTTTGGGCTTTTTAAATATGGAGCTTGTGTTAGTTTCATGTCAATCTGTTACTGAGGAAATTCAAGAAAAGTGAAATCAAGGAAGATCGCCAAATTTTTCTCTCCTCGAGAGGGGATAATATTTTCAAAAAAGATGCCCCCATCTTTAGGGGCTCATATAATATTTTTAGGGTTTTGTCACCCATCGACATTTCCATTCAAGACCACACTGCAAGAATGAGCTATCACCGGGCTAAACGGACTGCTTTGTTCGAAAGTTACATAAGATATAAAGCAAAATGAGAGGAACGACAAAATTGGCTAACACTGGAGAGAAAAGAGTAACTTTTGAGAAAGGTGCCCATCTTTTTGAGGTGTAAAATGAAGGTTTTTGAGTAGATTCCACCCAATATGTTTGTCTCACATCTGCTCAGGTTTCGCAATGCATCCATCAGTAGGTGAATCTGAGTTGTTGGATTACCTGAGCCAGAGGTCAAACATGGGGTCAAATCTTGGTCAAAATATCAAGGAAAAAAGAAAAAGAGCACATTTTCAGAAAGGTGCCTGAGCTTTTGAAGTCTTTAATGCCTTCTCTAAATGTTCTCAGATATTCAACTTGTCCGTGTTACGTTTAGCTTTCAGTTGCTTGTCTTCGTCAGATCAAAAGATGACCTATCGACCTACAGTTGGAGTTTTAGTGTTATTTTGGTCAGTTCCAAAAATGGCTATCTTTGGAGGAAAAAGAGCAACTTTTCAAAAAGGCACCCTTGATTTTCACCCCTCATATGATGTTTTCTAAAGAAATGTACCTTTGCAGTTGTCATATGGAATGAAGTCAGCTCCGCAGTGAACCAGTTATCCAGTCCTCAAACCTTGTCAGTCAAAAGTTAGGGACGATTCATTTTTCCCTTCATACAAGATGAAGATGGAGAAAATTTTTGACTAAGTCTAAGGAAAAGAGCTTTGAAAAGGGTGCTTGATTTGACCCCTTCTCATCTCTTTGATTTATGGTATCTACCAAGGCATCTTTGATCAATTTTGTCCCCGCTTCCTGCGAATGCACCCGGCTGTCAAAGGTTGAACAGAGGTCTTGGAAGAGGTTCAAATTTTAGTTTTCATGAAAAATGGCTAAGTCTAGAGAAAAACGCCAAAAGTCAAAGGTGGTTTTTCAAAACTTAAAACCACATGTGCGCCTAAAAGAGGAATTTTGAATATTGTTGAATATTTGAATTTTGACTTTCAGTTGAAGAGAACGATTTTTGGGATGTCATCTCCAGTTAACATTTTGGCATGTTGAGTGCTTTGTCAGTTCTGCATGTTGAGTTAACTAATTTGCATGTTCAGATAACTGACTTTGCATGTTGAGTTACTGTTTTGCATGTCCCCTTAACTGAAGTGCATGTTTGAAAATCAACTTGAGCTTTAATGCATGGCACATATTTGAGTTTTGTGAAGTTTTTGTGAAGTCGGCGCTTCATTATGGTTTTTAACTTCAGTCTTCAAAATGGACGCTTTAGTTAGGATTTTTAACTAAAGATTTAAAGTGTGGATTTTGAGTTCTCAAATATGGCGACCTTAATATGGAATTATCAACTGAAGTTTGATATGCATGATGCTTTAAATGGTTTTTGCAATTGAAGTCTTAATATGGCGACTTTAGTCTTAAAGCATGGCGCTTTATTTAGGCCATTTTAGTCTTCAGTTAACTGAATTGAGAGCCAATCATTGGCTAGGCATGGATTTTTGATGTCCAATCATAATTCAAGCACCATTTTTAAGGTTGCATGTATTTCTTATGAATTTTAGTGATGAAAGTCTATTTATTCAGACTTAGGCATCCATTATTCTTCATCCCAAGCTTAGAGAAATACATTCTTCTTGAGCAAGCAGCGATTTGAAGGTGCTACAGGTGTCATATTTCAGCATTCTTCGTAGCAAAGGATTCAGTTTGTTCAGAAGAAGAATATTCCAGACTTTGTTTTCAATTTGCATGCAGGTTTCATCGAATTCAAAAATAGAGATAGGCGAATTCTATAGAAGCAAAGCAAATAAAACCTTCTTTCTTTTGTCTTATTTCTTCTATTTCTCATCTTAGGTACTTTCTTCGCATGTCAAAGAAATTCAGCATATTTTCAAAGTTTGATCATCTGGGTTCACATACTTCAGCATTTGCAGCAAAACCCACGTCTTAGATTTTTTTGAGAAAATTGCCCTGTAGTTTTCACTCTGAAGCTTTGTGCTTTTTTTCGAAGAATCTCTTTGCATGTTGGCCTAAAACACATCTTTTTGAGAATCGAGCTATTTGGGTTGTCTTAGAATTTGATTTTGCACAAAACCCACGTTTTAGAATAATTCCGAAAAAATTTCCCGCCATTGGCTATTTTTAGCCTTGTTTAGAGATTTTCAACTTTTCCAGAAAGTTGTTCAAGTATATTCGACTTTACAGTCAAAAGTCTTCATTTTCAAAATGCAGTTCAATCTCATTGATTATAGGACCAAATCGGTTCTTATACATGATTTTGTCAGAACTTCAGACACGGACTTAAGTCATGTTTATCCAATGGTTAATCTAAGCAGTTTGGAGGGTGTTAGCAGCAATTCATTGAGAAATCTTGATCGTTCTGGGTTGCTGGCAGCGGCATCTATTCCTATTACCACTTTTGATCTCGAGTTCGTTCTTGCTTGTATTAAGCATTATGACTCATCTTCACGACAAATTAGATCAGCTGATGGGAGGGTTATCTGCAATCTTAAACCGAAGGATATAGAGAAATGCTTCACTATTCCTCCTTGTTCAGATAATTTCACTGTGGTTATTGAGGCCTGTGAGAAGATATGGGATGGAGATCAAGAATGTTCACAGAGAAAGGTGGCTCAGAGATGGCTGAAAGTTCAAAAGACTAACATGCCTAGAAAGGTTGGTCATGGTAAATTCAAGGATGAGGTTGTTGTTTTGATAACTTTGCTCAATCGAGTTACAGGTCAAGAAGATGCTAGCATTTTCCGACCATGGATGTTTTACCTTATCTCCAGAATTCTTGATGGCACAGAACATTTTGACTGGGCTATATTGATATAGATTCAAAACCTGAGATACCAGTTCGATTAGGATCAAAGACAACTGAACCACCACAGATTGATACATCAGGGACAGTCTCTCCTCGAATTGATAATATTGTTCAGTCTTGTTGGCTCGAGAGAAGTTTGGGGAGACAAGTGAGAACCTTCATATAATCTTGATTTATCTAAGTTCGGTGAACCTTATCAGAGAAGGTCAAACAAGAAAATCAAGAAGCAGGTGCATATCGAGAAGACTCTAGAATCAGAGATTGTTAAAGAGGTTGCTACTCCTCCAGAGGGTAAGAGCCTAGATGAGGTTGAAGTCGGTGACTTTACTTTCACCAAGGCAAATCTTGGCAGGACCACTCGAGAGACAAACGTGAGCCTTAAGATTGTCACCAATAATCTTGAAGAACGCATCACAAAGGATGGAGAGGATAAGGCATTACTTAAGGCTGAGAATTGTCAACTTCGTCAATATATCTCTGATCTTGTTCACGGAAATTCAAGTAGAGCGCCTGTTCTTCCTCAAAATACACCTGCAGAACAACGAAAGTTGGATCAGTTAGTCAATCATGGTAGACTTTTGAATAACTGGATTGAAAGCTTAATTGTTACAAGTCAGTGTCTTCTTATGGATTTGTATCAGTTGAGGAGTGACGCACATAAACTTCGTCAAGGTATTCAGTTGCTCGAGATTTCAGTTGCAGAGAGTTTAGCCAAGGATCGAGTTCTTATGTCTCAGTTGTCTGTTGCATATGATGCTTTGGAGATTGATGAAGATCGAGAAAAAGTTTTCACTTGGAGGGAGCAGCACCTTTTCAAAATGGAGATATGTGAAAAGATCTCTACCAAGTTGTTTTCACTGAAAGATAATGTTGTTGGAGCTCTTGCACTTGTCAGTGGTTTTGTTGTTCAGATTCCGTGTCATTACCTTCTTGAAGATGGCACGTATATTGCACTAACTCAAGTACAAGCTGAGTTTGAAAAGCTGATTCGTGATAGCCTTGAGGGAGATCCTATGGCGGCTAAGTTGGAGAATATTTCAGTTATTTCAGCTAGTTTCAAGAAGGTGGCTGAAGATGTCAAAGAATGCACGCATACAATCAAGGAAAGTGACAAAGAACTGAAGAAACAGATTGTTGTTTTGGACAGCATCAAAATGCCAGAAGACAGAGAGATTGATGAGTTCTTGGTCGAGGTGTTAGATCAAGATGACATGGAGTGATCTACCAGTTGGAACCTGCAGTTAATTTCGAGGATAGAATCAAGAGCAGCAGTTAACTCGACTTTCAGTCTTGAGTTCACTTGCTGACTTCATACATGCTTATCTCTTCCTTGGGATTATCTTCACAGGAGTTAGGGTTAGGGTTTTCACTTAACTGAGGGTAGTGTCCAGTTAACTTTTCTTTTAATAAGGACGTGCATGCTTGCACATTGTCCATTTAGGTTAGATGTACCAGTTAATTGATGGTAGCTTTCTAGTTAACTGTATAGTTTACTTTATTAGGGTTTAGTAATAAATCTTGCATGCATTGCAAGACTGTAGTTGACTCAAAGTGATTTTAGGGTTCCGTACACCTTTTGATGTCTATAAATAAGAGCTTTTGCTCATTTGTAAATAACTTTGGCGTGATAGCATACATGTTGTGCCCACCTTGCCTGTAGTATTGCTATTTTGTATCTGTTCACGAACTTTTGCACGAGAGAGGAATATATGCTGTGCCTACCTTGCCTTCAATATTACTCATTCTAAATCTGTTCATGCATATTTGCTGTTATGATGAATTGTTATGCCACTTGGGTTTCATGCAATTATGATGGTGAATTCTTTCCTTAGTTAGATCAAATTTGTTTTGTTTCCAATAAAGTTGTTCAGATTGAGCAAATAGTTGTGCCAACTTGCCCTCAAGTTGAGAATCTGTTCTTGTTTATCGTACGGTGTTTTGTGAATAATAAACTTGTTTAGATTGAGCTGATAGATGTGCCACCTTGCCTTCAAGTTGAGAATCTATACTGGTTTATCGTCAGATAGTCATCCTTGCTCCATTTCCTCATGCTTTGTTTTCTTGAGGGAGCTAGATAGATTTTAAGTAATTAGCCTAGTTGTAGTTAGTGATCTGCAAAACCAGAAAATACTTAGCTGCAACGTATATAGTTTTCGAGAAAGCCTTGTACCTCTTACAACTGAGACAAAAAGACAGGATATAGTTTAGTTTATTTTCCTTTACAAGTACTTTTGTCAAGCACAACAAGGGAGCTTCCCCTCCTAATTTGAAGAGCACTCATTGTGTAGTGTGCATAGCTGTCTGTACCAACTCTTACTCCAGAGGTGCTAGTTATTGCATAACAAGACTCGAACTTCATTTCGGACTTAAATGGGATGTTCATTGACTTCGGGAATTTAGTGCTTTCGGACTTCGGCATAAACTTCGACCAAAATGGAAAAAAGTTAGAAAAACCTAGAAATTTAAGTTTTAAGGTTTCAGAAACTTATTTCGGCTTACGCCTTTATTGGATAAACCAAAAAGACAATAACATCATCAAATAGAAGCAAAGTTGATCACATACACAAGTATGCATCAATCACATAAGTATAAATGCAAATTGTAGCTAAGCTGCTGAAGGAAATAACACACTTAGATATATAAATATAGTAAAATATATACAAAACTCATGGAATATGAAAGAATCCATGACATCAAATGTTCCATACAAATATGAAATATAAAACAATAATAACAAGTCCTATGGCAGGTGGGCTGCATCCCTTCCTACAAAGGTGTCCTAAGGGTCTGGATGATGTAGCATTTCGTAGCCATAGTCTCACTCTCGCCTATGGCTCCCATTACCCTCACCAACAGCAGTTGTGTCTCCTTGTGCTCTAGCCTCCTCCTCAACCATGGCCACAACCTTAACCTCTCTCTCTGCCTGGTCCACCCAATCAAGGTCCTCATCACTAAAGACTACATCTATAGCCTCAGTGATCCACTCAGACTATGGATCAACATCCTCTAGCCTGATCGGGGTGGAGTTGTGGTCAAAAATCTTCCTGTATCTGAGGCGAAGGTTGTAATTAACATACACCAAATCATTCATCCTCTCCACTAATAGTCTATTGTACTTCTTGGAGTGTATGTGCTCAAACATGCTCCAATTGCGCTCACAACCAGATGAACTGCATGGCTAGCTCAATATACGAATGGCAACTTTTTGAAGGTTCAGTGTATCAGAACTAAACATATTCCACCAACTATCTGAAATGAGAAAAAGAAACAAAATCAATCTCATTTCCAACTTTAATTTTCAAGTTTCAAATTCAACATTTAACAATAAATTATAATATAAAAAGATGAAAATTATGCCCTTAAATATATTTTTACCTGGCAATAATGTTGTCCTACTATCTTTGCACAATTGACGTGCAAAGAAGTCTCACTGATACTTATGAGTGAGAGGCATCTATCTGGGTTAGAAATATTCCCCTGCTTTCAACAATGTTAACATTCAAATCAATGACCAAACAAGTTAGCATGCTCCCAAAAGGTACCAAATCGAGGAAGAGACAACTCTAATAAGAATGTTCCTTCAAGATCCCAATGTGAAGTGAGGGGTGGCATGGTGGGAGGATCGTTAGAGCATAAGCAGAGGCTAGAGGGTACAAGGGTTTCATGCAGCAGTCTGGGGCATCCTAAGCGATTGGGGGCCTCACTTATTGATTGGGTGGGAGTTCCAACAATTATTGAAGCCGATTGCTTTAAATCCACTCTTCCCACTTGTGCTGATGGGAGATCTTAATCCCACACAACCCACTTATTTTTGTGAGAGTTTACAATCAAGAAAGATGTTTATTCTAGAACTCAACCACTCAATTGTGGGAGTGTAATCAAATATAAATTGCAGCAATAAAATGAAATAGCTGTTAGTACTACTAACTAGCTTTACAATGAATAGAAATAGCTGCAAATAAGAGAGATAAGCTTCTAGAATGTTCTTTATCCACACTGGCGGTAAACCATCCAAGGGTTACATATATGAGAGATTAATCATAAGATTTTGCAGCTAATTAAATGACTGGAACAGTACTACTGTTTACAGTCTTATAATGATAAACAACTGCAATTTTCAAGTGTTATTACAATCTTTACAAAGCACAATGAAATAGAAGATTTTTCCACTTGATATCCTCTCAATTAATGAAGCTTAAAACCAAAATCAGAATACTGAAGCAAACTGATATAAAAATCAGCAATCTGGAAATGATTATCAGCAAACTGAAAACACATAAAAATAATCACAACTCCTTCACAATACCTCCAGAAGATGAAATATAGCTTGCAAAAGCTCTTGAGAAGGTTGGCGTCCAATTCACAATGATAAAAAAGCATCTAAACTCAACCATTAATTTATGCACGAATCCCAATGCTCTCCAAAAAGGTACAGCCTCCTTGCAAGGGCGATTTTGCTTAATAAAATCTGAAACTTGGAATTAAATTTTGATAACCTCCAAATATGGTCGCCTCTATTATAGAAATGCATTGATCAAATACCCAAAACCAAATAAAATTCATACTAAAAGCTGTTTACAAAAATCACTTTCGGCCATGATAAACCAGCAACATAAAAACTGGAAATATCTCACCAAAACTCCACAATAATGCTCAATATGTACTTCTGGATGAAGCACACTCTCAATCCACCACCTAGGGAACCATAGTTGCAGGCCCGAAGAATGGAGTAAATTTGCTAAGCTTTCCCTTAGCCGGATTCTGGATTCATTCCAGCAGCGTAACTTTGCTCTTCAAAAATATGCATAATTAGCTCTTCAAACAGCAGCAATATATAAACTTCAATTGGCAAATGAAGCAACAAGAACTCTTCGAATTCCAAGAAGTTGAATCACTTCAACTTCCAAAAGGGATGCCACCTTTTTGCATTTTACTTTTTGAAATAATATAATATTACTCAACCTCTTTTTTCACTTTGCAACAATAAAGCGAACTAGCCATTTATTCATTGCACAATTGGCCCACATAATGGCCCTCTTTAGAACAACGTAGAGTTATTTACTCCAGAGTGGGGTACAAGTGGCCGAAACATGAATTTTGACTAAATTATAGCTTCGAGTCCATGGAGATAACCAAAATAATGCCAATACGGCCCGATGGATAGCAAGATGACTTGAGTTGAATAGCAGTGATACTCACATACCAAAATTTAGACTTACTAAAATGGCCATGGCCGTAGGATTCACATCAAAACAATGAATAGCCAAGCCAGACACTAACACCGCAAAGAGTTGAGCTGCTGCTAGGCAGTCTGCCAAAGATAGACTTGCCAAAGCCAAGCGCTATGGCCCAGTAGTCACTTTTAATATCCTCTGGGCCACCAGGCGGGCAATATGTAAAGAGAAAACCTAATTTTCCACCACAACGCTTCTACAGTTCGGTATTCCAATCCCTGATGAAAATTAGGGCCAAAATGGGGAGTTGTGCCGCTTTCGGTGCACTATCTGTGTAATTAACGGCGGGCAACGTAAACTCTATGATCAAGTAGAGGGCCACTAAGAATCTCTATCTGCACATATCATGAGGCTTGAATTGGAGGCGGATTTAGAAACATGCTTTGGTACATGGATGGAGCCTATAAGAAGTTGGTGGGTGCCATGCTGATCATTGATCTCCCAAATGGGATGATACTTCTCCTCAACTCCACCATGAGATCTGTGGCCTCTTTTAGCCTATCATGCCCTCCCTTCCATTTAGCCATTGTGGGCTGCTCCCCATCAACACATCCTCGTGGGAGGAACACTACAGAGGAGCTCGACAAGCTGCAAAGTGCAAACATTGTGAAACATTAACTTAAGTAAGTGTGAAGTTGTGAACGAAAATAAACAAATAAAAGTAAAATATGAATAAAAATTAAAACTTAAAAGTAAAACATAATGAAGAATTAAATTTTACCTTCACAATCTCCTCCGTTGGTGTCCAAAACCCTGGCTCATCAAAAATGCAATCAGCCACGACAATCCCTGCAGTGCTTGTAGCATAGGATGAGGAAGACCACTTCTCACCAACAAACATGCGCCTTAAAGTTGCCCTTGACCGAATCAAGGATTGCAATGTGATAAAATTAGTTGCAAACCTAGTGATGCCAGGACGAGCCAACTCCCTCAACCCCGTGTATTGCCTCATAAGGTTAAGCACCCATGTGTGATTGTATACAAATTTGCAAATGTTTTTTGCAGAATCCACACATGTTTTGATCCATGGGAGCTTCCCTAGAGCCTCCAATATGACGTCAATGCAATGGGCGGCACATGGAGTCCAGAATATAGTAGGGTGGCTCTCCATCAATACTCTACCAGCAACAACATAATTTGTTGCATTATCTGTCACCACTTGAACTACATTCTCTTCTCCCACCTCAACTATCACCTCCTCTATAACCTCGCAAAAGTATGTGGCATTTTGATTTGGGCGGAAGCATCAATGGATTTGATGAAGGCAGTGTCACCTGAAAAAATAAGCAAAAGTTAAAACCAATTATTCAATAAATTAAAAAACATAAATCAGCCATATTAAATTATTAATCACTAAATCAAATTCAAATTTCAAATTATTCAATGCATTGAGAGAAGTACAATTACCTCCAGAGGAAACTAGAAATTTCAGCAGCGTCCTATTTCTCCTATCGGTCCAACCATCAGTCATGATGGTGCAACCCGACTTCCTCCACTACAAGCACTGCTCCTCTAATTGTGTTTTTACATCTGCCACCTTTTGAGTCAAAAGTGGGCCCTTTAATTCATCTTCAGGAGGGGCTTTGAACCCCACCCCACATATTGTTATGGCATCAACCATGTTTTGCCAAAAAGGAGACTTGAAACATGTCATAAATAAATTAATAAGTTACTTAGATAAGTATTATAAATGTGAAATGAAAAGTTTTAATTTTTTAACTTTAAATTTGAATTCGATAATGAGATACATCTAGATTCTAAAATTTAAATATAAATTTTAAAACAGTTAAACAGAAAAGAATTACCTGGCTACATGGAAGGGAATGGTGCAATAGTACCAAAAGTCTGCAATTGTTTTATTTGTTGCATCATGTACCTCCTTGTTCCAACCCATGCTCTCAAGCGACAGTTGGGAACCAGGAGTAGTGCGTGGTACAAAATATGAGTCCACCCTAGATTTATGAACTCTAGGGCCAATGCTAACACTCCCACTACCACTAGCAGTAGCAGCGCCAACAGCACTAGGAGTAGTACTAGTAGTACGCATAGCTGGTGCGGTAGCAAAAGCACTAGCACTAGGACGATATGGAGGCATGGAAGAAGTATCTCCAATAGCACCAAGTCCCTATGGCTTTCCAACTCTCACCAACTCCTCCCTCTTCCTTTTTTTCATTTCTTTTTGCAATTCGAATGTTTCTAATTGCACCTGCACTTCACGAACAGCCTCAGGGGGTGCTAGTGTGCAACCCACTGCATCATGGATGGGTATGCAGGCAATATGATATTTCAATTTATTTATTCCTCCATAATATATTGTTTTGCAATATTTACATTTTGCCTCTCCTTTTTTCATTCCGGCAAATATTTCAGCATGCTTCCATGCAAGGTCTTTCTGCCTGGGGTTTGACTTTGAGACATTGTGAAAATATGGTTTGATTTGCAAATGAAAGTGGCTGCAATAACAAATAGGGTTTCTAAAAATATTTAAGTTGCAAGTAGGGTTTGTAAAAAAAATGCAAACTCAAAAAAACAATGATTTTACAAATGACAATGAATTTTTTGTTTAAAAAACACAAAAAAACCAATTAAAATAAAACTTACCTCTTAAATCTAGCTTGGAATGCAATGCAAACTCCTCCCAATTGTTGGTAATGAGCTAGAGATGCACCTCCTTGCTGGTATGAAGCTTCCCAAATGATTTAACAGCCTAGATTTGTCTTTAACAGTTTGTTGGTTGCCTACATTGATCTCTTCCTTTTCTTCACAACTCTCTCTTCTCCTCCTATTTTGACAAATGAATGAAATGAGGTTGCTTTTAGGGCTAAGGAGATAATATAAGTCAAAAAAATATATTAAAAAACTTTAACTTATTTTTTTCTTTTTGGCCTTTTTGGCCTTGGCTGCGTTGGCCGAGTCCAAGGCTTGGGACTCTCCTGGACGCGGCGTGTCTAGCGAGTCCGGCTCAGACGCGGCAGGACTTGGTCACATTCAAGTCCAAGCTCCCAGGACTTGAGCAAGGGTGCTCGGCTCGGGACTCGCCGAGTCCAGGCAAGTCCGGGCGAGTCCCGTTTCACTAATTAGAACTAATTGTTACGAGCTTCCATTCCACGCTCTAGAAACACATTTCAAATCTATTCTCCTCAATATTTGAGAAAATCCTTTCAGTGATCAAGTCACCAACACTCATCTTATTCATCTCTTGGAGATCTTTCAAAATACCCTGCCATATTTCCTCTTCCTCTCTCATCCTTTTATCTCTTTGGTGACATGACCTCTTCCTCCTAAACACTCGCTTTATCAACAACCTCTTTAGTTTTCTCAATGAAGTTCAAAGCATCCACTTTCATCTAATCTACCCACCTTTCGATTACCTTCCCATATGACTGATATTTTTGCATCATATATGATTCCTTTCTCAATGATTCCTTCAGAAATAAGAATTGCAGAGGCGGGAGCATAATCTATGGGCAAGGTGGATGTGTCCACAATAGACTTGAGATATGAGGTCAAAATTTGCACCTAATGCTTGAGCTGATCTTTAGTATGCTTCTCCTTTTCCGTCCTTTGGATCTATTTGGCCACAAACACCTGAAAATTGTGAATATTGTCTACATGTGTCGAAGGACCAAGATCTACCTTAGTGATATTAAAATCACTCTCATCAGCTTCATCCACATGTTTATCTAAAATTGGGTGATTGGGATTAGTTCCGCTTCAAACGAACAAGAAGGTAACCCAACTGGATGAGACCGAGGTTCTAGTTGTTGGAGAATTGAACAACATTCATATGCAACTGGCAGCCAACCCTAGAGTACAGAGCTGTATTGATATATCAGTGGTCGACATACCTGATGGATATGGCATGTTGCTAAGCAGAGATTGGGCGAGCAAGTTGAATGGATATATTGCAATAGACTTCTCCCACATGTGGCTTCCGTGGAGACAAGTTCCAAATCAGAATAAAGTTGAAAGCACGCTGCGGCTTAGATTAATGATCACTAAATATGGTGAAGATAATGAAATTATGTTTATGGAAACTGAGTTGGGCTCGTACAAACCCATCAAGCAAAAAGTGTTGATGTTGCAAAGTTCCAGTGAAGGGAAGTTTTTAGAAAATGCTCCATCCTCCACCGAAGTTTTGATTGAGAGTGATTCAAGTGAAAATGAAAGTGAAGGAATGTTCGAAAATTTCAGGGATTTTGTTTTGAAAAGTGTAAAGTAGGAAGTAGAGTTGGGAAAGGACGCTACTATCAAGAATCTGTTGCTTCCCAATTGGTGTAGAATTCATGAAGCCTTCCATTCAGAAGTCCCCTGTGCCATGTGCAAAGTTTCCTTGGAACAAGTATCAAAGCTCATTCCGCAAGCCTCCTTGCAAGGAAAATGTCAAAAGGAGAATGCAAGAGAAGACATTCCTATAGAGAGATTTGTAAAAGAAGAGAAGATCCAGCCAATGGTCGAAGAGAGCATTTCGCGGTCAAATGGGAAGAAGGATACGCATGCGCAAACCTCCATGAGCAATCAAGTATGGACCTTGAGGTTCGATGGATCAAAGTCAAAGAAAGGAAATGGAGTAGGATTTGAACTGATTAGCCCAGCTGGAGAGGCATATTTGGGTGCCTACAGACTCCAATTCTCGTGCACCAATAATGTCACCGAGTATGAATCTTTGATTCATGGTTTGATCCTTGCAATTCAAAAGGTAGCCAAGATTGTGCACGCCTTCGGAGACTCTAACATAGTGGTCCATCAAGTGAGGAAGTAGTATGCTTGCCATGATAAAAGGCTCAACCACTACCACAATAGAGTATGGGACTTGATAGAGAGCTTTGACGCTTTCAATATCAATCAAGTTTACAGGTCCAAGAACCTTGTTGCTAATTCTCTCGCACAAGCCGCTAGTTCATTGGAACCTCTGGCTATGGAAGGATTGAAGAAGTTCACCATGGAGCTAGTTTCCACCCCAACAATTCCAGATAATATACAGAACTTTCAAGTGTTTGATGATGATAA
>VDFB02334379.1:0-20506 GCA_007258455.2 Sequoia sempervirens
AATTGTAGCAAAACAATAAACAACTAAAATTAACCACTTAGAAAAGGAAGTAAAAGATAAGAAGAATATTTTATCATCAAAATAAAAGGACCTTAAGGCTATTGAGAGAGATCTGCAATCTAAAGGATATGAAGTTGAGAAAATAAAGACAAAAATGGAAGGTGTTGCCTATGAAGAACACATTGGGACATTAGAAAAATAGCATTTACAATAAATTCAGGTAGTTTAGAGTTGAAGGTTGATATCAAGCACCTCAGGGCTCAAGTAGGAAATGTTCAATTTACTTATAATAATCCTATGAAGCATTTTGATAGATCAAAAATCAAAGGTGTTGTTGCAAAACTCATAAAATTTTAAACTACATTAATGGTAAAATTTGAAGGTTCCTTTCATTATACTCATGCTCTATAAATAACCAAAGTTTTTAATTACATTAATACTATTTTCTAAAATTGTAGGTTGGAAAACACTGGGTGTTGTGAAACCTGAAACCTACATATTGTTGGAAAACCATCTACATGTAACAAACCAATTGTTTAGTCACCCCTCAAGTAAATTTGGTTATTTTTATGTATCCCTCACTTGTAACTCCTCCAAAATCTCTCCACCCTTGATCTTTAAACAAGAACAATGAAATAACTCACAACCCACTTTGTTTTCTAACCTACAATTCTTTTATGCATATATTTTTGTGAGGATGAATTTAGGATAGCTAATCCAATGAATTAAGATGTCCTAATTTTATGGATTAAGGGGATATACAAGATCCTTGACTTAAATTATGTTTCATAGAAGAAAATTAGTTTTATAAATATGAGATGGCTTAAAAGGGTACATAATTTCATATAAGAGGTATATAATATTTGGAGTTTAAACTCGATAAGGGTCTTTGTATGGATTAAAGTAGTCACCATGTATGTTGTATCAATTTGGTTATTTTTAGGTATCCCTAAAATATAACTCCCCCATACGCACCAACAATGTAATGAATTCCATCTTTAACTTTTACAACTCTTTGGTATAGTAAAAATGCAATTTCATTTTCTTCATTTGATTGGAACGAAAAAATGCTCACATTATTTGTAGTGTTGGAAAACACACTATCCCTTGTTAGTTATTTCCTTATGAAATTTTTTTGTTTCATACACACCAACAATATAATGAAGTCCACCCTAAAATTTTAGAACAACTTTTTGGTACAATAAAAATGGCATTTCACTTTCTTGATCCAATTGGCACAAAAAAATGCTCACATTATATGCAGTGTTGGAAAACACATTGTCCCTTATCAATTATTTTCTTATGAATTTTTTTTGTTTTGTACGAACCAACAATGTAATGAAGTCCATGTATTTAAGAATTTTTTGTTGTTAGAAATTATCTTCAAGTAGGTACATAGAATAGACATAGAAATAATTGGTGTGGTATTTAGTAAACTATTACAATTTATAATAATTCATATACTCATAATCATAATACCCTATGTTTTCCAACCTCTATTAATGCATAGACACTATGATTGAAATGAAAACCTTTTTTATTTAGAAAGTAAAAATGTAATGAAAGACACCTTAAAAATTTACATCTATTATTCAGAGGTTTTGTATTGCATATGAATTTGTGCAAGCAAAGAAAGTCAAAGATGGTGCTATAAGTGGAGTTGAACAAATGAAATCAAAGGTTCTTGAGCTTAATAATTTCATGGAACAAATAAAATTCGAAATAGATGACAAGGGAAAGGAAAAATCAGATCTAAGTGCAAAAAAGAGAATCAATTGGGTGGAGACATGAAAGTCTTATTTGGAAAGGTAAACAAGTCTTGTAAAGAACTTGTTAAAAGAAAAATCTAAATTTTCTAATCATAAAGACACTCTCAAAGCTACATAAAAGTATTCAAGACATTGAAAACTCTATCCAAGAAAGGGATGTTACTATCTTGAGAGGGTTCATGAGGAAGCAATTGATCTAAAGCTTCAAGTAAAATATGAAAAAGAAGTTAGAAGATCATGATAATGAATAGTAGAAGGTGTTAATAGGTAAGAGTAATGAGGATGAGGAAAAATGTGTTGATTATAAATTTCTAGATTTAATTACAATAATTTTAGATTAGAAAACACTAGGACAATTATGATCCCTACAACCCATATACTGTTGTAAAACCCTCTACATGTAACAATCCAATTGGTTAGTCACCACTTCATGTTAATTTGGTTATTTTTACTTTTGGGATTTAAGGTTTAATGTAATGGATTAATGCATCAATGATGATGGATTAACCCAAAGAGAGACATAAATATGGTGTTCAAAAACCTTATAATGAAGAAATTGAACAAAGAGGAAGTAGTAGTTCATAATGAAATAAAAGAATAGCTGAATATTAGATGGATGGAAGATGATATGGTAGATTTAGTGAAACAACCTTCATATGATTATATTTTAGATGTGGAATAGAAGGACATAGAGTATTTGAATGTTTCTAAAGAAAATGGAGTATCGATAAAAGACATAAAGGTTGCACTAGAGATACAATGCTTATGAAGAGTCAAGTGGATGACAAAGATCCAAATAAATAAATTAGAGAGAGGAAATTCATTGATCATGAAAATGCTTTTGTTAAATAGTGATGGTATCAATAAAGAACTAGTACAAAGGAGAAGTATCTTAGAAATATATACAAGACTAAATATAAGTATATTTAGAATATCCAAATCCATATAAAAAGTAGCACAATTGTAGAAATAACATAAGGTACTAGTAAGTGACCAATGTTAAAATTTAAGATAGGTACATATCATGAGGAAGTATTGCATCATGTTAAATCATTTTACCTAGATCTAGATTTCAAGTAGTTATCACTAGATCATAATAGAGGAAAGGAGAGAGAGAGGGAAGGAGGGAGATAGGAAGTGGTAGGTTGCTAGGGATAAGAGGGAGAGAAAGAGGGAAGGAGAGATAGGGATAGGCAATCTATTGACTTAAGAGATTATTCTTTCTCATGAGAAGTTGAGGAAGGAACATGTGCACTATGTGCAATGGGACAATGGAAATACAAAAATGGAGGTAGTAGGTACTAGAATGTATGAAATGAAAAAGGAGGCTACTTTAAAAGCACATGAAAACAAGTAGACCAAAGTGACTTTTATATATTTGGAGAGGAGGATTGCATCCACAATCTTGATGATGTGTTAATCAAGACTAATGATGTGTTGATTAGATAAATCAAGGTTTAGTTGGAGTATAGTTTTGAGATGAAATATCTAGGAGCTATAAGATAAATCCTTGGTATATAAGTACATATAAATATGGATAACAAAAAGCTATGGTTAAACTAGAGGAAGTATCTTGACACCATTCTATAATGGTTCAGAATGCACAATGATAGTCCTATAAGTATTCCTTTACCAATATCCACTAAGTTGAGCCTACAAAAATTCCCTAAATCCATGGATGGAAGGAGTGGTAGGGTGGAAGGGATAGAAGGGGGGATAGAGGTAAGTATTATCTTGTTGAGGATAATTGTTAAAATAAATTATTTAAATTAATTAGATAATGTGCTTTGCAAGTAAAGTTGTAAAAATGGAAATTAAAACAAAAAGTATTGAAAATAGAAAAAAGAAATAAATAAAAGAATGGAAAAAGTTGTGTGAACGAATGAGATTTGAGAGTTGACTAAAAAGCTTGCTTTTAATGATATAATTTCTTTTATTGTGGACTTTTGAAGGCTTTTGGAAGAAATTGGCAATATCTTTTATTTAATTAGGAATTTTGTGAGTTTTCTCACATAGAGGATTAGTGATACATAAGTTACACAAGTTATTGGTTATGTATTTTTGAATCTTGGAAAAAGATTTTTCAATATTTTGCTATATTTTGAGGAGAGTTATAGAAAGGGATTTTGAATCTGTTACTAGTTATTCTGGAGATTCTTCTGAACAAAGGATCGGATTCGAGTTTGAGCACATAATTTTGTAGAGGAGATTTTAAAGCCGAAACGAGAAGCTCTGCGTAGAGGCCATCAGATTTAGGCAGTCAACATCAGATTTTTGAGAGCACAAGACTCCAGGTTCCACTCTCTCTCTTCTTTGTTTGTTTTAAATCTATAAGAAAAAAATAGAAATGTGTATTAGAATCAATCTTTCTTGTAAAAGAATATTTTTTTCTGAAAATTAGATAAATAAAATAGATCTATGAGAAAACTCTTTGAAGAATTATTTCATGACAAATTTCATCTTATAGAGATCCCCAATTTGTCTATGGTTGATTCTCTGAAACAAATAAAATTTGACCACATACTCTAATATATATATATATATTAAAATTATCCTATGCTTCATCTAAATGTGAACCTCTCCTCTTACTGGAATTAATTTTGTAAAACTATATATATATAAATATAAATATAAATATATATATATATATATATATATATAAATATATGTTTATATATATATATATATAATCAGTATGAAATACATATCTATGATTTAATATTGATTTATTAATTTGTTATTACTATCATAAAAGAAAGGGATTTAAATTTATTTATTATTTTGAGGTTCGAGCCGAACCAGTACAAGGTTGGTCATGTTGCATTGGTATTTATTTCTTTTTGTTTAAATACAAATTATTTATAAAAGTTATGTGAAGCGAAATTTTGTTTAAAAAGATTTTTTTTTTTAAATATATATATATATATATATATAAATAAAGGTTTTTTTTTTGGGAGCAGTTGGGAGGGACGATGATGGGTCATACCCCCAAGCCCCCTCACTGTGTACTGCGCATAGCAGTCATATTGACTGTTGTGCGCAGCAGTCAGTATGATTGTTGTACGCAGTACGGGCAAGGCCGGTGGTCTTTACCTTGCTTGTTCAAAAGTTAGCTTTATTTGATTTTATTTTCTTATATAAATATATATATATTTTTTTTTTTGATATGTATATTTATTTTAATTTATTAAATATTATAATTATAATTTATTTTATTAAAATAATAATAATTATTATTATTTTATTTAATATTATTTTTTATTATTTTCGGTATTTCTTTCAAAATATTAAATAATGTTTATATATAGGTAAGAATATTTTTTATGGCATTATTTTATTATTTGATTTGGTTGAAAAAATATTTAAAACAGAAAATAAGCCTTAATTCATTATTGAGGACTATATCAAGACAAATGTATTTGGTTATAATTAAGGCTTGGAATCTTTTAATGATCAATTATTTAGTGTACTAATTTAGTTAGTTGTTTGGGAGTGAAAGTTAATGGTGCAATCTTGCAAATGTAATGCGAGTTTTCTTTTATGTTATGGTTTTTTTTTGTTTAGTGTTGTCAATGTGGGAACCGTTGTTTGTGAAACCTTGTTCCAGAGGCTTGTTATTTTAGAATGTTATTCTCATCTTGGTTATGCTTTTTGAGTTATTGTTTTTATGTTTGGAAGGGTTGAACGGTTTTGTAAGACTTTTGGTTATGAGTAATTGCGAGAGGGTTAATGCCTCGTGTGTCTAGTTTTGGTTTTATGCTTTATATGTGTTAGTTCAACCCTTGCCTAGTTTTGATTTATGATAGGGGTCATAGGGAGAGTGGCTCTTTGTGGGCACCGACGCCTCAGAAGGAGGAAGAGCTTAGGGGAACCCACGTAAGAGTAGTTAAACAAGTGATAACCTAAAAATAGAATTTAGGGGGATGGGTAGTAAAACACACAAGATAATAAACATTGGATTCCCCGTCTATGCATTAGGGCTATCATAGACTAATGATAGACTAAGAAGGTCGTGGTCGACAAAGTCATAATTTCATCTTCATGAGAGGTTATTGACTTTGCATGATCTACCCTATGGTGCCAGTGCCTCAAGTAGGAGGAAGGGCTAGGGGATCCATAGATGGGTGTTGGCGCCTCAGCTGGAGGAAGGGCTAGGGGATCCCATGAGAGCTATGTGATGACACTCTCCACTAGACACCTATTTGCCTTGTTGTTAATTGCATCTGGAAATGTATTTTGAAAGTTGTATGTTTAATGTGTTTTAGATTCCCTTGAGAATGATTTATGAATGTTCTTTGGACTTGTTTAATTGTCATTACTTTGATTAATCATGGTGAGTTTCTTATCTTTATCTTATTTCTTGACTTATGAATGTTGTGGTTTATGTCATTGTAACCTTGAGTTGTATCTGTATTCGTACTATGTTGTTCATGGAGTCAGTTTGACAATCATGGTCGAGTTAACTTCCTTGTCACCTCTGAGCACGGGAGGTGAGTTATTCATAATTCACATGGTTGGGTGGAACGTGCTCCTCACTCGTTGGGTTCCCCATCAGCATCCTCTTCTCAGCATATCTACAGTTGGAGTTGTACCAGTATTCCCTTGTTATTCAGATGCTGGTGTAATTTGTATCATCCCACATGTTTGGGAAATTTATTGTAATTCTTATATCAAAATCTTGTAATGTAATATTATAAAGATGATGTAATAGTTAGGATCATTTATAACTTTGTTAAGAGATTCATATGATTGTATTATGTGGTGTATTAATATTCTTGCTCTTGGTTCATGGATGTACATTTATTCATGGTTATTATAATATAAATGGTTATGTGGTTTATCATTATCTTTTATTTTTGTTTAGTTGTTGCGATGTAACCTCGCGTGCCCCAGAGAACTAAGTGTGATAATGTGATGTAATATGTTATGTGATTATGGTTTAATGTGTATTGTATTGTTATTTAATTGTTTAAAAAAAAAATTGTTGCTATGTGTGTTCTCTGGGGTTTGCACGATGGGCGTTATAGGTGGCTCATTTATAGAGGGAGTATAGGGTTGAATTATATATTGTTAAAATAAGGTGAACTATTAGAATTTTTAATTCTACGAGAAGTATAAAAATATAATTTTATAAATGCAACACTGGGTTTATTAAGATATAACATGAATGCATAAAATTAGAAAATAGAAATTAGATCACCTGCTCCCCCATCACCCATATCTTCCTCTGTCCCTTGATCATTGACTAGAACCTTATGTTATTTCTAAAATTGTGAAATTTTATATGGACTTGGATATTCTAACCTTTTCAATTTTAACTTAACAACCATCTCTTTTGGCATTAAAATATCTTTACTACCATTATTTATGATGAATTTATAGCACTTATATTTAGTCCTATATATATTTTTAAAGAGACTTCTTCTTTGTACTAATTCTTTATCAATACCATCACTATTTAAAAAACTCTAGTTACTCCATCACTTTCTTCTTTAATAGTTTACATATTTTATAAGGCATTTGAATATTTTTGTAATGCCCCGCCGTGTGAACCCCAAAGGAACTAATAACAACGGAACAATTTTTTTTAAAAAGAATATAATAAAAATACTTAAGTATTCTAACATAACAATGTATTAAGTTACACGACTAATTCCATTGGGGTACACGAGGTCATTACTACACTAACCCATAACAACGAAAATAAGATAAATAGTAATTAAACAATTATATAAATCTATTCATTCCCATTTCATCATTTAAAATATCTATTAAATAATAACCATATTCATAACATATGTACATATGACAATGAAAGATACTATAAAGATATGAAACATTTATATTACCACAGATATAACATAGCTTAACACAACTATTACAAATGATCGTTCCTAAGTAAATACATGGCCTGAACATACATTACATCCAAATGATAGTAAAATACAACTGACTAAAAATACATCTCAATAACTACAAATACAAATCACATCAAGGTCTTCCCATCACAAGTGGGAGATGATACATTAATGAATACATTACATCATAAGTATATACATCTATCTGGTACAAATAATTATTGGACCATCAACATCCTCCACAACCCTGCAATAAAAGATACATCTGCAACAGAAAGGGAAACCCAACAAGGTGTGAAGCACGTTCCACCCAACCACCCCTGTGCTGAGAGTAGACAAGGAAGGGTCCCCAACCAAGCACGCCTAACAATAACAAAGACTAACTCCAAATAGACAACTTAACATCAAAGACCACTTAGAAAACTCACAATGACAAATCCCAAGGGCACAACAACAAATCACTTCTGGATGTAACAGTAAAACACCTTTCCAAATTACAACTAGTCACACTCACAACATCAATGAAACTCAAGGCATAATAACAAAGACTTCTTCCAACAATGACCAAAGAGAAATCAATAAATCACTTAACCTCTACAGACATAATATCACTTAACAACTACAATCACAAAGTCACTTAACAACTATGAACACAATATCACTTAACACGAGGTTACAATGCTTCCAGAGAACAAAGATCATGAACATCGCACAATAACTGATTAACTGTCGACATAGGAAGAGTGTCATGCATAAATTGTCATGAGTTACCCTGGCTCAACCTTCCTAGGCTACCGGACCCCCATCCTGGGTTACCCTGGCTTGCCTCTACCGGTCGCTGGACCCTCACGCAAAACTATGTGTCCCATCTCATCTCGAGCCTTATCATTCACTTGCTTCATGAGAGAGACATTCTTTATCTTATTAGTGTGAAAGATCCCCATTAATTCTTTTATATTATCACTTAGTTAAACTCTAGGTGAGTTACCCTGGCGCCCCTTTGTGTGTCAGAACCCCACAAAGAGCCACTCTCCTATCGACAACACACAAGGCACAATACCATAATAGGTAACTAGACAACATAACCTCTCCAATCCTAGGGGAAAACAAAACAAGGAAACTCATTCCAAACACTAGAGGAAATCAAATACGAAAACACACTCCTTCCAATGGAGGTACAAATCTCATTACCCTCTCCTATTTCCTAGGAGGCACAAAATCCCCGTTCGTGGAAACCGGGTACAACATCATAGTACAACTCTACACCATTCCCAAGGCAATTCATAAATTGAACCTCTACACAAAACATCCCACTCTAGAGAACTTCTCTGGAAGACTTACATAGACCCTTAACCCCATTTGCCCGACATGGAGAATAAAAGAAACATGACAGAAAAGCATTCCAGGCAACTCATTATCTAATATTAGGGTTTCCTAAACCTAGTCAAACACAGTTTTCAATCTTGCATTAACTCAATCAAAAACACCAAATTCATTTCCCAACATCGAAGTATTTACAACCCAATCATTTACTCTAAATTTCACAATTAACTTCCCTAACCAAAGCGTTCCAATAAATAAAGTCATCTGAATAAAACAATCAACCCTTACTCTACGTTTAACAGTTGTATTCATAATCGAAGTATTGTAATAAACAAATTCATTCCGTTAAATAAATCAACAACTTGAGAATATACAACTCAACTCAAAACACTTCATTTATTTCTAATTTTCTCGATTAAACTATAATATTATAACTCGCAAAAATTATCATATTAAATTCTTATTCAAAACATTTCAAAATTATTTATATAAATATATTAAGAATGAAACATTTTTATAAAACCAATCATTTTATCAAAAACATATTATAAAATTCATTAAATATCATTTAGAAAATTATTAAATATATTAATTAATTATACAAAATTATATTATCAATCATATCACATTTTTCCCATAACAAAATCAACTACCCAAGACTATTCAAAAAAACACATAATATATCCAAATATTCACAAATAAATTTGTAATATTACCATTTCTAAAATTATCAATTTATTTCCTAACTTTGACAATATAATTAACTATTTAACATACGTATATATATATATATATATAATTATATATACATATATGTATATACGCCTAAATACATATATATATATATATATATGTGTATATAGGCGTATATATATATATATATATTAACAATATATACATATTAAAACAAATGTTTAAAATTCATTATATAAAAAATAAATTTAATTAAATAATTCATATATCAAAATACATATATATATATATAAAATATTTATATATATATATATTAAATATTTATATATATATATATATATAAATATATTAAATAAAATATAATTATTAATATATATATCAAATGACATAAAGAAATTAAATTAAAACCAAATCAATATTTTATTTTATTTTTGAACAGCACGCATAATAGTGAAAGCCCACAATACTATGTACTGTGGGTAGTGAGGGGGTACACAGCCCCCCACTGGCTGCACCCAACAGCCTCGGCTACTATGCGCAGTCAGTGGGGCTGCGCACAGCCTCCACTGGGGACTTTGGATAGTACGGCCGCGGCCAGCCGTCCACTCCCCAAAATACAAAAAAAAATTATTTAAAGAAAATTTCATTTATTTATTTATTTATTTTTTAATAGTCTTTTGAAACTTTATTTTATAAATTTTATGCAATAATTAATCCGTCATGGAAAATAGTAAAAGAAATATGCATAAATTTTAATTTATTTTATTTATTTTATATATTAAAAACTTTTAAAAGGACAATTTCGAATTCCCATAAAATGAATATAAATATTTTTATATGTATTTATCTTATATAGTAGTATAAGCATGAAATTCGGAAAACATAAATTTTCACAATATTTCTCTTACGGAAAAATTTGAAATCAACTCGAAATACACGCCATTAAAATATTTAAATGCACAGTTATATATATTCAATTTAATTTTCTTGAAATTCAAACTAAATAAAAATTTATATATATATATATATAAATATAAATAAAAATGAATTCAAACAATCCATATGAATAAATTATTTTTTTCCTAACCAATTCAATATAGATTTGGGCAAATAAAATCAAACAATAACAAATTAATTTTTCACAAACAAATTTTGTTGAATAAATTTTGAAGGGTTTTACTATAGTTTTCTACAGAGGATTCGAGTATATAAATACACTATGTTTTCAATTCACAACCTCATTTAATTACTTTTCGAAAACATAGCAACCAAATTTGTTTACAGATCAACCAAGTATTAATAGTTTGAAAGGAGAAAACCTGGAGTCCTTCGTCTAAAGAAGAATCCCTTCTGTAGCCTCCTCTCAATCTCCTCCTGCCGCTCTCTTTTCTCGATCTTCTGCCTTCAACATTCTTCTGAACAATCTTTTCTTTTTCCAATACCACAATAATTTTTACCCAGAAAATACCAACCAAAACTATCTTTGCTTTAATTTTTTTTCAGATCCAAAACCATAGAGCAAAACTTCTGTGTGTGTGAATAATCTCGTCATAAAAATAATAAATCCAAATAAAGATTCCATAAATCTCTTCTGCTTTCTTTTCTCAAAAATCCTCCTTTCTTATTGGTCCTTTTCCAGCTTTTAAAAACTCACACTTATCTAATATTTTAATTAAAATAATTTATTTAATTCAGATATTATCCTCACATGATTTTCTAATTTAATATTAATAAAAAGATAATATCTAATTATTCTCAACAATATTAATTTAATTGAATTTCTTGCCCTTTAATTAATTAAATACTTTTTAATTTACAATCTATTTAAATTTAACAATTTTCTAACTCTCAATTAAATCAAATAACAATGCAACATTAATTAATTATTTTATGAAATACAATTAATTAATTAAACACTAACCAAGAATTAAATAAATACTCAATAGTCAAACTACATAAAGAAAAAGACAAAACTTCAGTCATAACACAACGACTCACAACAGACGATGGACTTGGGACGGGGACACTTCCAAACCTACTCCCTTTTTCAACATTTTACCCATTGGGTTAATTTATTGCTCGCCCTGTCCTTCCAAAGCGGGTGGAATCAAGACTTATTCTTGCAATCCTACATCCAAATAAATGTCAAGTAGCACATGTATATATATATCGAACCTCCTCTCGTGAGAAGGAATTGCAGTGTAGCAGGGCACTCGTGAACGAGTGATGCTACACTGTCCTCTCACCTACTCTATTCTTACAATTACAATATCAATGATGAACTAACATTTCTAACCAAATTGATCATAAGATAATGTGATTACTTAACTACTACATCATAACTAATTATTAACCATCACATTATAAAATAATACTGAATTAAATAACATCACCATAGAATCATCACATTGACATATAAACATTAATGAACAACTATTTGAATAAACAATAATCCAATCAACACACAGAGTATCATAAATCATACTAATAATGTCATATCAAATGATCATGTCCACTAAAGGAATAACACCATCATCAAAATTCAAACCAACCAAATCAAACCATAATAGTATCATCATAGTATCAATGTATCAAGTTAAAGCATAGAAATTAATAAATCCAAATAGTAAGAGGAGGGGTATTACAATTTCAAACTCACATCCATATGCCTTACAAACACATTTGAGGAAAATTATGAATGATTAATTATGATGATTGCATCAGTTACGTGGTAAAAAATAGCCTTCTTCAATTGTTCAATTAATAAATTATATTGTAAATATGGATAACATTAATCATTTATAGTTTCAAGCGATCATTATTCAATTTATTCAATTAATCATTTATAATACAAATATGGAAAACATTGGTAAAAAAATGTATTAACTAAAATCCATATAGGCATACATCATTATATGTCTATATAAGTATAACATATATACAATAAAGTCATAATATTTTAGGATTGTAGATAAAAAAATATATAGGCATACATTTCATAATATGTTCTTTACAAGAATTGTCCATCCTTTTAGATAAGGGTTGATTTTTCCTTTTCCTTGTCATATATTTCCAATTGTATTTGTTCCATGGAATTTTTATTTGATTATGAACTACTACTTCCTCTTTCTTTAATTTATTAATTATGAGGTCTTTCAACACCATGTTTATGTATCTTTGAATTAATCCATCATCATCATTACTTTAATCCATTAGGTTAAACCTTAAACCCTAAACCCTAATCCTAACATATATCATCATTGCATTATCCCCCTGACCCTCTATCTCCCTCCTTCCCTCTTTATCTCCCTCCATCTATCCCTTCCCTGCTACCACTTCCTATCTCCCTCTATCCCTCTCTCTTTCCCTACCTCTCTTCCTCACACACACAAGTGATAGAGATTTGTCATCTGCTTGACTCTTCATAAGCATTGTAACTCTTGTGCAGCCTTTATATCTTCTACCAATACATTTTACTTTACCATTGTTGTTCATATTTGTAAATTACAAAAAATTAATACTTACATTATTTGTAGTATTAGAAAAAACATTGTCCCCCATGGGTCTGTGTAGGATCATCATGGAAAAAATAGGCCCTTGACTGGAAAAACATTTAGAACAATTAGAGTTAGGCAACTTGACATAAAAATTTGAATAAGTTATCTATATTATTTCAAAAATATGTAAGAATAGAATCTGTAGCAAATTGAAAATAGTTTCTAAACTACTAGGTTTATTTAAAAATGAATAAATCAATTTGGTAAAAATTTGAAATTTCAATGCAGTAGTACTTAAATTTCAAGGAAAAATTAAGAAATAGTTGTCTATTTGACCATCCTAACCACAATAAAATGATAATATTTTTTTATAAGATTTTAGATATAAGTAGAAGACTCATCTCTCGATGTTATTCATATTTTTTTGTAATTTTTTTTCCAAGTAAATAATTAATTATGATTTTTTTATTACAAATTTTTAAAAATATTAAAAATTGTATGTCTAACCACCTTAAATTGGTCAAAATTCCATAAAATTCATTTTTTTTTTAGTCCTATAGTATGCAAACCATAGAATGTGACACATGTTTCAAATTCAAAAAATGTGATATCATTTGAAAGTTATAGATGTTTTATAATTAGCCTAGCAATTCGGACTTTCATCGTAATTCAAATGGAAAATGAATAATAATTATTTATTAAATTCAAAGTAAAGCATAATTTATATTGGTGGAAAGCTGAGATTCTCCTTTAAAAACCCTTTTTGTTTCATCAATTTTGGGTTTAAAAAAAATTCATCAGCAACATGGGCCATCATATCAGTTACATATTGCCACTTTTTGGCCCATCATGATCCTACACATACCCCTATCAATTATTTTTGTATGATTTTTTTTTTTTGTTTCATACACACCAAGAATGTAAGAAGTTGACCTTAAAATTTTAGAATGACTCTTTGGTATAGTGAAAATGGAATTTCAATTTATTCATCTAGAGTATGTAAAATATTTTATTCCACACAAATAGTTTATCAAATCATCCACCCCTAGAGTATGTATGAATTTGTGCAAGAAAAGAAAGTGAGAGATGATGCCATAACTAGAGTTGAACAAATGAAGCCAAATATTCTTGAACTTAAGAATTTGCATCTATAATTTGATCATCAACACATTTTTCCTCATCCCCATTGCTCTTACCTATTAACAACCCCTCCTATTCCTTATCAGTTAATATAGTATCTATCTCATTCACTTTTTTCTTATCCTTCATATTTCTTTTCCATTTCATATGTAATCTAGTACTTTTTGCTCCAATTCTGCATTACCATTTTCCCATTGCACATAATGCACACATACCTTCCTCAACTTCTCAAGGGTAGGAAGAATCTATTCAATAAATACAGTGTCTATCTCATTCACTTTGTTCTAATTATTTTTAATAGTTTTTGGGTCCTTATGTCCCACAATTCATTTTGGGTTTGTATTTCCACAATCCACTAGCACATTTCTCCCTCATACTAAGTGCATTTTGGGTCCTTCCATCCTTCCCACTGTACCACTCCCTATCTCCCCCTTCCCTCTCTCTCTCTCTCTCCCTCCCTCCACCTACCTTCCCTCTCTCCCTAACTCTCTCTATACCTTAATCTCTTAAATATGATGATGATTTTGAATAATGGAATAAAAAGGAAATTTTCACTTGTATGATTAGTAATTAAATTTACCACATAGTGAAAGAGAAGGTACATAATGAGCTCGTGGTGAAGACGAATGCACTACTAAAAATGAAAAATAAAAATAAAGTAAGCTATTATATTGATAGATCTACCTAATAAATATGTTCTCATATCTAGCATTGGTGTAATTTCAAAACTCGAGGGATAAATGTAAAGATCAAAAATCTCGAGACGGAAGGATCCGAGAATCACGGGATCAATCAAAATCAATCAGATCGTATCAAAAATCGTCGACTTTTCCATCGATCCGAAAAAATCAAAAATCATCCAGAATCGAGATAAAGAAATCAATCGGCTCAGAAATCATCGAAATCAAGAAGAGGATCGAGGATGGAGAATGTCGTGAAGATGTCCGATAGGTGGAAATAGGATCAAAGACAAGGGGAGAAGATAGGAAGGAAGGTTATTAATGTGTGAAGATAGAAAGGCATTTTATCGTCGAAATAGGATATAAAGGACCATCCAGAACATCATGAGTCGAAATTTTCATTGGATTAACAAAATTAAAGGTCGTGCGGGGAAGAGGATATAATGGAGAGGTTGGTATTGAAGGGAGGATGGATGGATTAAAGTGGTGAAGCAGTACAAGAGGGCTGTTATCTTGAATTTATCCACTTCTACATTGCTATTTTCATATTGCACATACCACACACACACATTCCTTAACTTCTCAAGAGTGATAAGAATCTCTTTAGTCAATTATTATCTATCTCATTCACTTTGGTTTCCTTATTTTCATGTGTTTTTATATTATATTCCTAAACCTTAAACCCTAAATTGTAAACCTAACATCCATCATCATTGGATTAATCCATTAGATTCATTTTAGGCTAATACAAATTTATTAATATACAAGTTGATCATCAAGACATTTTTCCTGATCCCCATAGCTCTTACCTAATAATACCCCCAAGTATTCATTTCCATGATATTCTAGCTTCTTTTCCATATATTTTATTATCCATCAATCCATCTACAATCTCATCCCCTAATCCCATAATCTCCACATCTAACTTTTTGATTAGGATCTTATCACATCCCAATTTTTTTGGGTGATCCTTCACACAAAGAAGTTTCATAAATAAAAAATTCCACCCTATTATGGATCCCATCACATCATACCTCTCATCCCATTATGAATTTGACAAGGATCTCCCCTTTCTTTTTCCAATTCATATCATTAACATCCCTCTCCAATAAACCTCCTTCTAAAACTTGGTTATTTCCTCTTTCTTGATATCTCTCATATATTGTGATACATTGATATTTGAATTACATAATTCCTCACAACAAGAGTCTAAAAATAGAAGCCTTTACCCTTCATTATCATCAATAAATTTTCTAGTAGTTGTGTGCTACCATTTTTCTATTAAAAATCATCCAACTATACCAAGATTATGTTGGTTTAAAGAGAAATTTGCATTCCATTAATAGTATTCAATCAAGCATATGAGAGGCCATCACTCATCCACCAAACAAACCCTCTGTAATGTTTGATTTCTATATATTGGTCCTTCCATCCCTCCCACCTTACCACTCCCTATATTTAATTATCCATCACTCCAAAACCTCTTTAATTTATCCACTTGTGCATTTCCATTTTCCTATTGCACATATTCCACATATTCCTTCATCAAAATTTCAAGAGTATGAATAATATCTTCAATCAATAAATTATCTATCTCATTCACTTTACTCTGCTTCTTTTCAAGTGTTTTCAAATAAGATTCATTTTTTATTTCTTTTCAAGTGTTTTAAAAAAAGCTTCCATATTTTCATGTGTGTGAGATAGAGGGGGGATATGTAGAGAGAGAGGGATTCTTACTGAATACAACCCATGTATATATTATAATTGTTACTATATGTTTTTTCATAATGTTTATATCAAAGTTTCTTAATATATTTTTTTAGGATTAAAATTATAATTCTACCCTATTGGTTGTAACATATTAGTGGTAATTTACAAAAATTGAAAGATCCAATTATACCTCCAATATTTGAAATTTACATAAATTTATAAGTTTATCCCATGAGTTTGGATGAAGTGGTAGGGATCTTCATATCTTTCTTTGACATAAAGTAAAATCAATTGAATTATAAAATTGAAAATATATTTCATATATGGAAATCCCAAGGAGCACATGTAGATAGGTAGGAGATGAGGACCAATGAGAGTACCTCCAAACATGATGAGTACATATATATTAAAGTTAATTTTTTCAACCAAATAACTTATTTTATTTGAGTTTTTTTGTTTATTGCATTCATCTTCGCCATGAGCTCCTTATGTACCTTCTCTTGCACTGTGTAGTAAATTTAAAATGAAATATAGTAGAACCTTGTACCTTTCCTTCATTTTTTAAGGGAGGTGAGAATTTCATGAAAGCATTTGTAATAACCCTCCTGGTTGCTTGTTGGACTCAGTAGTGTTATGTTTTGTTTTGCTACTCAGATACTATTATGATACTGTTATTGTTTGATGTGGTTAGTTAGATGTTAGATGATGCTGTTAATTCATTATGGACATGATTAATTTATATGACATTATGGTTGGTTATATCAGTTGATTTGCAGAATTATGATATGATGCAGTGATTTAATTTAATATGTTATGAGATGATTGTTAATTAGAAATGTTAATTGATTGGTTATATTATATTTGTTAGAATAGGTGTGATGAAGGACAATATAGCATCACACGTTCGCGAGTGCCCTGTTATGTTGGGATTCCTTCTCACAATGCAGTGTTTTGATTTAATGCTTTGATGTTATATATATATGCACATGTACACAACTTCGTTTGTATGCAGGATTGTAGGTACAAGTCTCGATTCCACCTGCTTCGGCAGGATAGGGCGAGCATCAGTAGCCCAACGGATAAATGTCGAAACAGAGGTGACGATGAAGTCCTCCCGTTCCATGATGTCAGGTCGTCTCGTTTGTTTGGTATTGCTTACTTTGTGTAATTGTCGTCATTTATGTTTTGTGTTATGTGTTATGTCGTATTTTGTCAAGGTAGCATTGTATAGGTTATGATTCATTTTAATGATGGAAATAATTATTTATTTCAATGTTAGATTAAATTCTTTTATGTATTTAGATGATTTAATTATTTTGAAAATCATATATTGCAATTAAATAATAATTAAATATTAAATGTGACTTAATTATTTTAATCATTTATTTGGTGGTGGATAATTATGAGAATAATTTATTTAAAATAAATATGTAATGTGATGTGCAAGAAAGTTGCAAAAACAAAAATTAAAGCAATAAAACAAATAAAAGAATAAAAAAGATTGTGTGAGCCAATAGGAATAGAGATCAGGGAAAAAGCTAGCTTTTAAAGAATTGATTTTCTTTTAATTTTGATTTTTGAGAGTTTTTGAAGAGATGGGCAATATATTTTTATTTAATTATGAATTTTTGGGAAGTTTTCACACACACAGAAGATCAGAGAGAGAAGGAGTTGCTCAAGACATTTTCTATGTACTTTTGATTCTGAAGAGATTAGTTTTGAATTCTTTGTTGTTTTTGGAGGAGAGTTCTAGGAAGGAAGTTTGTCTTCAATCTGCTACTGGTGTTGTCTTGGGGAGTGCTTTCTGGATTAAGAAGTGGAATCGAGTTCAAGGGAATTAGAGTCAAGCAGGCATCTTCAGATTTTCGAATAAGCTTTGGACACCAGGTTCCACTCATATTCTTCTCTGTACTTTCCCTTTGTCTTTCTATTTCAGAAAAATAGAATTAATTATAAATGATTTGTGTGAGAAAATGAAACTCTTGATTAAATAAATGATTATTAGAATAAGGTACACTGTTTTTGGCAATGTTCTGTATCTGTATTCTATTTTATTTTTATAATACATTCTAAAATCTGATTATAGAAAAACATGTTCTCTGTAATAAAATATTATTTTTAAAATATATATTCATATATATTTCATTATATTGTTATAATATACTGCTGTATATATATATATATATATATATATATATATATCTTCCATCTGATGAATAAAGTTATGAAGACATGCTCATATATATAAATACACCTTTCTTTTTTTTATAATATATATATAGATGTGTTTATATTGTACTGCCTCGAATCTTGTTATGTGGTGTGTGTGCATATAAATATATATACACTTATATATACACACACAGATTTCGTGTATTATATATATACATTATATTTATGCTCATTGCACTGTAATTATATTTGAAAATATATATATTTGCAATCAAAATTTTAGTTTGTGGCCGTATTGGCCGTCCGAACTTGTGCCTGTACCAGACAGACGAAATTCGAAATTGTACACACGTTATTTTAAACTGTGTTTTGTTTTTTTAAAAAAAATTATCATATAAAAAAAATGTGTAAAGTTTTGGGTAATCGTAATTTTTTTTGTTTTAAATTAAAGTTGTTTGGGGGTTTCAGGAGGGCATGGCAGCCGTACCCACCCCCGTGCCCCATCCTGTGGCGGACTGCCACAGCAGTCCATAGGACTGCTGCGCATAGCAGCCGTAAGGGCCGCTCTGTACAGCCCGCAGCCAACAGTGTGTGGCTTTTGTTATTTTTTTTAAATTTTAGTTTTTTTTTAATTTTAATTTTCTATTTCATTTATGATTTTTTTGTTATATATATATTATATATATATTTATATATATATACCAATACATGTATATATATATATATTATATATAATTATATAATTATATATATATGTATTTATTTATGTTTTTTATATATATATGTTTTTATAACTTTTAAAATAGAATTATAATGTATTTTATTTGGAAATAAATAACATTATAATCATTTTAATTAATATTAGTTTATCAAAGATAGATTATAATTATTTAATTTTAATGTAATTTTTACATTTTATGAATGTGGTTTTTTGAAATGGTATCAAAAGATTTAATTTCTTTTTAATAAGTATTTTTTTTTACATTTTAAAATGGGCACTATTTTAAATTATTGTTTAATTAAATAAATATGTTTGCCAAGATTTAGCCTTTAGTTGTGATTGTGGGCTTTATTGTAAACATTTGTATTGAGTCATTTATTTGAGAATGGAATCAACCTAACTGGTGCAACTTTGCTAAGTGTGATGTGAGTCTCCTTTTTATGTTATATCTTTCTTTATGGCTTGTGTTGGCTAGGTGGGAACCCTATTGTTTTGTAACCCCAGTCCAGAGGCATGTTTAGTTTTGAAGTTGTCTTCGTATTATTTTTACATCTTTGGTTTTGAAGCTTAATGATTTATGCTTGGAAGGGTTGAACGTGTTCTTATGATAGTTTGTTAGGGGTTGTTGCGAGAGGAATATTACCTCACGTGTGTGGATTCAAATATTATGTTTTTATGATTTAGTTCAACCCTTGCCTACTTGAGATATGTTAGGGGTCATAGGAGGGAGAGTGGCTCTTCATGGGCACCGGTGCCTCAGGATGAGGAAGGGTTCAGGATAACCCACGAAAGAGTAAGCTAAACAAGTGATAACCTAAATAATAGAATCTAGGGGGTTGGGTAGTAAAACACACAAGATAATTAAAACATTGGATTCCTTGGCTATACATTAGGGCTACCATAGACTAGTGATAGACTGAGAAGGCCGTGGTCAGCATAGTCA